>SNQJ01S0002773.1:53050-85944 GCA_010110895.2 Picea sitchensis | reverse complement strand
ATACATCAAGCTACCATCTGCTGATGAATAAGGGGCCATAGACATGTATTCTATCCGCTCTTGTGTCTTGGGCCACATTTCCTTGGTTAATTTGAAGTGAATGACCTAAGGTGTACTAATTGGTTTTGCATTATGCATTCTAAACCTCTCCAGTACCTTCTCTATGTACTCTCCCTGAGACAATGTCAATTTGCGATTTTTATTGTCTCTTGTTATTCTCATATCAATGATTTTCTTTGTAGCACCCAAATCCTTCGTTGCAAGTGAATTAACTAATTTCCTTTTGACCACATTTATATTCAACATATTAGACCCTGCAACAAGCATGCCATCTACATAAATAGAATGATAATATAACTTCCATTTTCTAGCCTCTTAAAATAAACACAATGATCATAACGACATCTACTATAACCCCATTCTATCATAAACCTATCGAATTTCAAATACCACTACCTTGGAGATTGCTTTAGGCCATACAAGCTCTTCTTCAACCTACATACCTAATTCTCCTTCCCTTTTACCTCATACCGTTATGGTTGCTGCATATAAATCTCTTCCTCCAAATCCCCACGGAGAAAAGTTGTTTTTACATCTGACTATTCAATATGCAAATCTTCCACTACCACAAGACTTAAAATAGTCCTAATTGAAGTCATTTTAACAACAGGATAAAATATTTCATCAAAATGTATACCTTTCTTCTGTGCAAACCCCTTTACAACAAGTATGGCTCTATACCACTTTTTTCCTCCATCTTCTTCCTTCAATATGTAAACCCATTTATTATGCAATGCTCTTTTTTCCACAGGCAACCGAACCAACTCCCAAGTATGGTTATTTACCAAGGAGTCCATTTCCACTTTCATGCCTTGTTCCCACTTCTTTTTAGTGTCTACCTGCATTTCCTCTTCATAAATTTCCAGTTCACTAGAATCAATCAACAATAAATAATACAATGAAGGAAAGTATCATTTAGGGGGTCTACTTAACCTGGTAGATCTTCTAACAACACTTGCAAGAGTTTGAGGTACGTGTTGCTCATGTTGTTGTACATTTTAATTTTCTGGTATCTTTGGAATTTCATTTTCTTTGATTTCATCAAGCACTGTGTTGTTCCTGAGATTGATTCTAAGGCTCAAAGAATAATGTCATGCATCAAAGGTTTTAAAATAAGTGTTTTTGTGAGTGATTTTTTCTACCTTCAGTTTTTTGAGAAATAATCTTTAAATGAAATTAATGATAAGAAAATACAGAGGTTGTATCTCGTTATCTGAGTCACAATTATAATGTCAAATGATGTAGAAAGATTTAAAAAACCGTTAAAACAAATTCAGGTATCAATTACAAATAAGTCTCACATTATTTACAGTAGAAGAATAGTAGAAGATGCACCCTTGAACAAGAGATAAAAATGCAGTAATTCACACAGATCACATTTCTTGTTTTACTCACAGTAATAACATAGGAAAAGATGTTACTGAATGAACTATTGATATATTATGATCACAGTAGATGTAGTACTAAATTGCAATCATTCACTCTTCAAGAATTACAGAAAGAAATTTAGAGAAATGGAAGCACAGAGGAAACACATAAATCAAATTGAACGAAACTTAGAATCTCTGTCTGCACTTGTATTAATACTCAAAAGAGTTTCTCTTTTACATTCAACAAGAAGCAGTCATGAATGGATCTAAAATCTATCTATTTATACAAAATTTGTCACAAATGAAAAACGTTGGACTTCCCAAAATACATGACTAAAAATAGAATACATCTGAATAAAATAACAACATGCAAATATTGTTGAGTTTTGCTGGTGCTTCCTCTGTCTCTTCGTCTACTTGTAGATGCGCTGATTTTCCTTTGATATTTTAGTCGGGTACACATGTCCATTAAGGCCACCACAATCATTCGGCTTATTGTATTTTCCATTTTATCTTGTTTCCATCTATCCCTTCGGATGCGTTCACTAGGATAAGGNTTGGATCATTATGGTATGGCTAACGGTTACATAGAAGAGTAACTGTTCATGAAAAGGATGACGAGGGAACAAGTGTCCAATAAGGAGGTGGGATGAGTGGATGCAAGAATGCGGGGGGGTAGGGATAGACAGGGTAAGTGACGGTTGGAGGGTGAAATGTAGAGTGGGTGGAGAAAGTGGACACTGTACATGCTATTTCATTTGATCCCAACTACACTCGATTTTCCTTGTTCAATGCATTGGGTGCACCTTTCCATCAATGCTACCACGAATATTGAAGGCTCAATCCTTCGTTTAATTCAAAGGCAAACATCTTCTTCTCTATCTGGGGTATCTTCTCCTGGATATTGTTCACTTCTTGGACTGTGACCTGATATTGTGAACTTGGATTAACCAACCATTCATTGATTTTAAGTAAATCAATCTGGCTCATCTCTTGGATGGATGCCTGAGTATTTTCCTTATTCCTTCTGGAGATTTGCTGGTTCATTTCTATCTCAATCTTCCCCAAGGCCTCTGAGATATTATTCCCTTCAAACTCAATCAAATTTTTATTTATTGAAGATAATGCTTCTAGACAATCCTCTTTTACATGTGTGGCAATTTTCTTGCCTTCTTCCAGATTTGTTTCCAAGGCTTTTAGGGCTATTTCACCTCTTACTTGTTTAGAATGAGAGAGAAGGGGAAGACCAGGGGTATTATCTCTATGCTTCTATATGAGAACCTCTTGAAACTTAGACCGGGCCGCGCATGCCTCTTTTTCCTTGACATAAATATTTTTTAGGGAAAGGTCTACTACCTGATATCATTTTTGAATAACATCTACTTTTTGATAGAGCTCTTGCTGGGCAACTTCCAAATTCTCGTTGATTTCTGATGCTTTTGTTTTGAAGGATGAAATATCTATCATTGTGTTCTCTGTTAGGGTCAATCTGGCTTGCAACTGCTCAATCAAATTGTCACACTGAGTGATCAATCCTTTGTTGGTCTGTGAACTATGGTAGAGAAACTCAAGGTTATCTTGTAACTGCTTAATTTGATGTTGATGACTAGCCCTGATTTGTTCAATGGCTTGGTTCATCTTGCTTCTAACAGTATGTTCTGTACTATATATCTCATTTTGCAATTATTCTACCAAGAGGCATTTCTGTCGCAGTTGTTCAGTTAAATTGTCCACTGACCATTGATTGGCAGTGGAAAAATCCCCTAGTGAACCTGCAACTTCTTTCGCAAACTCATGACCATATTGTTCTTTCCCATCATACACCAATATTTACCTTTTAGTGACTACTCCATCCTTTTGGTGAGATTCTCTTTTTACAATGGATTTTCACTTCTTGTTGAAAAATAAATTTGATGGAGGCATCTATTCGGGAAATATATGAGTAAGATCACTTACAAAAGTGGGTTCAGAACTAGGATTTCCGAAGCTGGTCTGTAAATTGGTTAATGATGTAATAAGAGAAATAATTTATGTGGAAGGTTTTTGTCCTGTTGTATTCGGGGTGCCATCAGAAGTAGCTGGTGTTGAATGAGGAACAACTTGTCCTAGATTCATGAAGGCTTCGAACCAAGCTAACACTTGTGGATCATTCAGTCCTGAAAATGATGCTCTTATTTCATGAAATAACACTTTTGGGTTTTTTGGGACTTCCTCCACTTTGTGCTTAGCGGAGCAACTTGGCTAAGATCCTATAGGTATAGCTTCCTGTGAAGGAGGCATGGGTTTTGACTCTCCTTACAATATCTTTGGTAAACTGTTTTGTTTGTGTTTTTGAAAGATGAGGAAACCAACTTGTTGGTCAGGAGGTAGAGTTTGGAATCTGCTTCGAACTTCCTCATAAGATCTAACTCCCCTGAACATTTCGTCATAAGGAGAATTCTCATGGATGTATCGCTTCATGTTAAACTGAAGTAGATGATTTTACACTATCTTATGTGGATCATGCTTCTTGAACTTTATGTCAACTAATTTGACATCTTTCAGGGCTATGACCTCAACTTTAGAATGACCGAAATCTAATAGTGTGAACATGCCAACTTGAATGGGGAAAGTTGGCCAAACCTTTTTCTGAGCCGCTTTCAACTCCTTGCTGATACCTTTTGCTACTATCTGGTATACCACTTCTCTACACACCAGCCTATCGGGTAAAAAATGTGGAAGGGCATGAGGAGGAACGAAACAAAAAATACTATGATATAGGAGACGTTCTCCTCAATGAACCAGTCTGCAAGTGTGCCTAAGTTCCCCATAATATTTTCTGAAATTCGGGGTGGTGGGTGACCATAAATAGCTATATGAACAGGTACTACAACGTTGTGAGAGATTTCGTAAAAGAAATCTTTGGCATTTTCCTACCATAATTTGGAGTTGTACAAATGAATTGGCTCAGAACTGGCCGGGGTCCAACTCTAGTTCATCAGGGGAAAATGGGTCATGAAACAAATGGCATCCATAACATAAGATGACATGTAAAAAGGGGCATGCTTCCCTTTTGATTTTGCTGATTTATTCTCAGCAATTTCCTTGGCCAAATTATCAGATAGCATTTTAGCCCAATTGAAGGTATAACCCTCGACTGCCTCATTCATGATGGCTACCCACTCAACTGAGAAATGTGTAGGTTTCTTCTTCCCAAACATGTGACATAGAATCATGGCTATATACAACATATGAGCATCTAAAGAAGCTATGGCGTACATACCATGAGCGTCGGCTTTGAATTTTTCCAGATGTCCCCACCACGTCTTGACTATATCATGACCATTTCTACCATATTGAGTGCATTCCTTTCTCTCAAAATCTAGAATAAATGCGATATTGTAAGTGTATTTAGGGGTATGGGAAATCTTGTACATTATTTGTAGGTTCTTTGGTTGAAAAGAGCCGACGACGACTTGCTGGTGGTTGATGATGCTCCTGGTTTGGATGTCGACATGTTCCAAATCCCAATTTATCATATCGTTATAGGGTATGATTCTAGGCCATGCAACGATCTTATGCAGTTCCGACTGTGCTACCAATCTAAGCTTAGTTGTAAATGACTCGTCGTGTTCTTCGACAGAGTCGTCTGGACAATTAATGATCTCATGCTCTAAGACATAAAAAACCCGCTTCCAAGTTTTAATGGCATATGTAACTCGTAGAGTTGTGTCTGAGAGAACATCTGCGTTTAGATTTGAATCATCACCCGATGCGTCAAGATTCTTTGCAGCTTTTCGCGGTGCCATAATCCTCAAGGAAATAGAATTATCCTACTCGTGACAAGATAAGTCTGTAAGCTTTACACTGAATAAAAAATTGCTAATTGCAAATGGTAAAAATGATTTTGAAATTCAAAGTGTTGTATTCAAAAAGTCTATCAATCTTCGTATAGCTCTACTGGCGAATAATTTATTAAACTTAATGAAATTCATTACCTGGTAATCCACAATCTTTATTTGAAATCATTAACCTTAATTAATCATAAATGTCATTAATACTTTGACGGTTTGTGTTCAGAAGTTTTGGATGTGACAGGGTGGACATCTCCCAAAGTTTGAATTCGTAGAGGAGTTAATCTCTAAGTAATCACTTTTATGTCTTAATTAATTATGTTTAAAAACATTGTATTAACTTTAAGTATTTCGGGAGTTTGGAATTCATAATTTTTGAATATAGCACAAGGGAAAATTTCTAAAGTTCGAAACTGTGAAGTGATTAATTAAAACTTAATCATAACCAATTAAAGCCGTTAACTACTTTATTAACTCTTTGAAATCCCTTTTTGCATTTGTAATTACTTTACTTCAACGCTTTGATACTCCGAGGATTGTGAAATCAAAAACTCCCGAAGAGAAATCTCTTGGAGTGAAGTGGCAGAGATGACGTCATTCTGATGATGTGTCAAGGAAAGAGAGGTGCCACGTGTCACTTGAAAACATGCGAATCATCCAACGTAAATGTCAAAAGTAAGTGCCACGTGTCAACCCAGGAAATATTTTTAAAGGACACATGTCCTATGACTCGTGTCCATAAGTCCTTTAGGAAAAGTCATGAGTGGCTATCTTCGGGACTTCGTAGTTTCAGGGTTTTCGTTGTTTAGGTTTACTGGAATACCCGAGGCGCGAAGCTGCAAAGAGACTGTTAAAGGCTTTCTTTTAAAACTCAAGCGGATTCAAAACTTCGGATATCATTAGGACCATTAGATCAAATTAGAGTAACTCATTGATGATAGATACCGTAAGCGCCTTATTGATAAATAACAACCAATGGATTTATTTTAATTTTAAAAGGCCGCTTTCTAGGATTTTTGCTTTTTTGGGTAAAATTTTATTTCTAAGAGGTAAAATATATAAATCTCAAAAGCTCAAAATTATGTGTGTTCTAACATAGGCTCCATCTGGGGATTGTGGCTCCCTGTGAGGCACGAAAGAACAATAGACCAAGTGCCTTTATTGGGTAAATGGAGTCATTATTGCTTTTTGAAAAACATGTTCCAGTTTTATTTAAGAATTAATCATACATAGAAAAACGAACTTAACCAAATCTCAAAAAACCTTCAAAACATACTTAATGATTGATCTCAAGTTAGGTTATTTAAAATTTTCTTTTCCTAAAACTGATTTTAGAATTGTTTAAGATAATCAAAATAACTTGAACTAAAATATCAGTCTTCGACCAACTTTGTTCGCTTCAAGGTTAAGCAGATGTAACAGTTTATTTAGGGAATCCCTAGTCGGTTCAAGATGTAAATATCACCGGAAAGAGAAATAGATAAAATAGTATGATATATAGATATGTATGGCAGCCTTACATATATCATAGATATTGCTTCATTTCCAGCGAGCTTGTTCAGTACCCCGGTGAAGTTATCTACCTCTCCCATTGAATTTCCGTTCACCACTTCAATTAACACTTTTGTATTTGGCTGAGATGAGGACAATCAATAAATGAATTTCCTTTCATCATCTCTTTTGGACAAGATGGGGGAAATCAAATTATGAATTTCCTTTCACCATCTGTCTTATATTTTAATATTTTGAAGTGGGGGCAATCAATTTGTATGTAACATACAAGGGATGATACTTGTTTAAAATTTTTGAAAAGAATGTTTGTTAACAAATTTAAGAATACTCTGAAACTAACTTTCTTCAAATTTTCAATACACCTTCGCCATAGGAATTTTTTTTATGGGAATCTTAATCTTTCAGGGATCAACCTTGAATGAATTAGTCAGTTTAAAGTCCGATAGAAGATCTAAAACTATCAGGATTAGCATAGACATACTTTTTCAATTAAAATCAAAGGAACATAAATATTTTCGCCTAATCTCGTTTTGAAAATATGTTTTTAAGTTTTCAGAGTTAGGGTAAGTTTCTTTCTTTCTATGAAGACTAAGAAAGGATAAAGAAATTATAAAGTGGATAAGAAATTGGGGATAGGAAAAAGTAACCAAATCAAAGATTCAGAGGATCTGAAAAAATATCCTAATCCCACACGAGTTTGTGTCTTTAGTTCAGACTTCTTTCGAGTTTATTTATTATCCTTTTCATTTTCATTTCAGAGATGCCTTTAGAAGTGACACTTTAAGTTATAATTTTATACATTTCTGATTCTCAACTTAGGTGACAATATTATCATGAGAACAAACTTCCTTCACATTCATTTCAAAAGGATTTATTAAATTTTATTTGAATTATAAGAAGAGTAGGGGCTCATAACTTATTTTCCTTTTGAATTTTCAGCAAGGCATATTATTCATTTATCACCTGTTTTTAGAGAAATCAAATGTTTGAAAAACGAGTGTCGACTTTTTATTCGGTCTCATCTCCTGTTCAACAAGATCTATTCTGCAAGAGGAATAAAATGCAAAATGTCAGAAAATCCTGTAGAATAGAGATGATATGTGATACAAATGTTTTTATATTTCATTTCAATGATATCAAGCAATCATAAATTTATTGAAAATATTTACAACAGATGATCAAATGACTAGGGTAGTTTAGAAAAAGAAAAGAATAATTGAAATTTAAAATTCCAATGTCATCCAATCCGATATATACAATGGAAATCTAAAATGTAACTACGGCATGAAATGTTTCAAATAACGACCATTGATAGGAGCGTCAATAATTTCTCCATCAATATTTTCCAGTGAGAATGGGTTTTTTCCCTCAATAAATACGATTTTGAATGGTCCAAACCATAGATGATCGATTTTTCCATGTTTCCCTGCATCTTCCTTTCTAGCTTCCCATTTAAAAACTAAATCGTTAGGAAGAAACTCCCGGTCTTTGGATTTTTTGTCGAAAAAGGCTTTCATATTATCCTGGTACTTTTGAAGCTTATCATCTACTTCCACTCTGTTCTGCTAAACTTCGATGATTTTATTCATTCTTCTCGTAACGTCGTTTGGCTCTTTGTTTGCATCCTTCCATAGTTTCATCACAGGAAGAGAAAGATTAATAGGAAGGATAACATCAATACCATAAACCAATTGGAAAGGAGACACACCTATAGATTTTTTGGTGCTAATTAGATTTTCCCATAAGGTGTACTTTAAGTGAACATGCCAAGCTTTTTTGTTTTCTGTCAAAACTTTCTTAATTATAGTCATCAAACTCTTGTTAGATGATTCAACCAACCCATTTCCCTGAGGGTAATAAGTTGTAGAATGACCTAAAAAAATATTGTATTTTTGCCAGAAATTGATCATCGCCATAGATTTAAAAGCCCGAGCGTTATCAATGACTATTTTTCTAGGACAACCAAATCTTGCTAGGATGTTTTCTTCGAGAAAGTTTATTACTACAAAATCCGTAGCATTCCGAGTTGGAATGAATTCAACCCATTTCGTAAAGTAATTGGTAGCGGTTAGTATCCATCTATGTTGAGCACTTGATTGCGGATGAATTTCTCCAATGAATTCTAGGCCCCATTGTTGGAAAGGAGCTTCAAATTTTACTGGAATTAAAGGTAAGGCATGGAGATTTTGCTTACCAATGAACAGTTGGCATGAATTGCAAGCTCTGACCCTTTCATTTACATCAGTAAATAACTTTGGCCAATAATATCCTGCCTTTAAAATCTTGTAAGTTGTTTCCCTCCAGGCATGATGTCCTCCACATACTCCTTCATGAAATTCATCAATGACACCTTTTGTTTAAGATTCTGTTAGGCAACATAACAAGAAACCCAGAGGGTCTTTCCAATACAAATTTCCATCAACAATACAATACTTAATTGCATGTAGTTTTAAAGTTCTTGCTTTATAAGGAGTCATGTCATTTGGGCATTGAAGAGTAAGGAGGTATGTAACAATATCACGGTACCAGGAAGAGGAAGAAGACTTATCCTCAATCTGAATTATAGGTGCTTGATCGTCTATTTCCTCTATATCTAGAAGAAAATCATGTGATTCGAAGTTATTTATTCCTAGCGCTCTGAATTTTGATTCGGCCAACAACCTTGCTAGCCCTTGAACTTTCACTAGCTTGGTTGATTTCACTTCTAGATCAAACTCTTCAATTTTAGCCAACCATCTACCTCTTTTTCCATCACTGTATAGCTAAACCAAGATATATTTAATTGCATTTGTTGGTACATAAGCAATTATTTTGGAGTGTAAGACATATGTTCTGAAAGCCTTGAGAGCCTTCACCATTGCATAAGCTTGTTTTTCAAGAATATCATACCTTAGCTCTGCATCCCTGAGGCTTTTGCTGAAAAAGTCTATTGGCTGTTTGAATCCTTCTTCGTTCTTTTGAAGGGGCACTGCTGCAACAATATGTTCAGAAGAGAATAATAATAATAATAATTCTTTTGTATAGTCCAGACTTACCAATACTGGTGCTTCTCCTATAGATTTCTTAACACGCTCGGAAGACGCTTTGACTTCTGCAGTCCATTTCACTTTGCTGTCCTTTTTTAGCATATCTGTAATCAATTTGATTATTTCAACAAAGTTAGGAATAAATCTCCTCAAAAAATTGATCTTACCTAAAAAAGATTGAATCTCTTTTCTATTTCTAGGAATATTAATCAGGTCAATAGCCTCAACTCGCTTAGGATCAACCTTGATTCCATCTTTTGAAACTATATGACCTAAAATTTTACCTTCTTGCATAACAAAGTGTGATTTTTTGGGGTTAAGAGACAAACCAAATTTTCTGCATTTTTCAAAAGTTTGTCTAAGGTGCATCAAATGTTCTACATCAGAATTGGAAAAAACTGTCAGATCGTCTAGATAAATAACAACAAACTTGTCTCTCTCATCGACGAACGTGATATCCATTGCTCTCTGGAAAGTTGCACCCGCATTCATTAAACCAAAAGGCATTTTATCATACATAAAGGTTCCCCATGGAGTAGTAAACGCAGTATTTTATCTATCATCTTCATGAACAATGATCTCATTATATCTTGAGAAACCATCAATCATAGAAATTCAGTTAGCCCCTACTACCTTTTCTAAAACATGGTCCATCTTTGGGAGTGGGTAGTTATCTTTAAGAGAAGACCGATTTAAGTTCCTAAAATCAACGCAGAATCTTATTTCGCAGTTCTTCTTTCTAACAGGGACCAAATTGGCCACCCATTCAGAGTATCTAAGGGGAACGATGATTTTTGCATCAAGGAGTTTTTTAACCTCCTTTTCTATTACTGGCGGAAGAATTGGATTTATCTGTCTAAGATTCTGCCTAAAAGTTTTAATACCATGTTTTAAGGGAATCTTGTGTTCAATAAGAGAAGTATCATAAGTTTTTAGATCATCATAAGACCATGCAAAGACATCTTTATACTGTCTAAGTAACTCAACACATTTACTCTTTATTTGTGCCGGAAGATATTTTGACCATTTTGGGAGTTTCATTAGTTCCTACGTTACAATCTTCAACTTCTTCGGGTTGAGGTCACAAAGCAGACTTTAAAGGTATATCATCCTGGTAAAACAACCTTTCTAAGGGGATCATAGCTCTAGGGATTTGATTGTTTTTAAGTAAGAGCATGCGGTGATTTGCAATTTTATCTTGGAGCTTCTCTGGGTTCTCTCCTTCCTACATAATCCAAGTAGGATCATTTTGATTTTCTTGATCTATGTGGGTCTCAGAAAACTCATCAACCATTTCCAGGAACTATTTGATTTGTTCATCATCTTCAAACACTTTCCAATGTTGAACATTGTTTGGAATCAAAGGTCTATGTCTCATCTCAATATGATATTTCAGCTTCAAAACAATAGGTGGTATGAAAGTTGCAGCAGCTTTGGCCAAAGAATCATCTTGTTGATTTTGCATTCCGGGAATAGAGTGAATATTAAAGGACGTGAAGAAATTCTCTATAAGATCCCAGTCACAATTTCTATACGATCTCAATCTCAGATTCTTAGCTTTATATTTTTGTTTTATTTGCTTTACAATGAACTCTGCATCACCATAAACTATCAGATGTTCGATTTTTTATTTTATTGCAGCTTCTAATCCTAAAACTAAATCTTCATATTCAACTACATTATTGGTATAATCGACCTCCCATTGTAATATATAAGAGAAAGTAATAACATACTCTTCTCCTGGTGCCACGAATAAAACTCCAGCTCCTGGTCCTTCACAGGATGAAGCGCCATCGAAGAACATTTTCCACATCCCTTCTCTAACATTTATATTTTTCTTTGAAATTTCTATTTTTTAATTATCTTCTTCTACACATTCTTCAAAATCGTCATCTATGGATAATATACAATTTCCTAAGTCTTGATCAACAACATAGACTGGGTAGTTATTTGGGTTTTGAGGGTCACTTACAGTATACGCTAGTCTAGTTTCTCTTTACAGTCGAGTAAATTGTCCACCAAAAATTGAAATTGTAGCATAGGTCATGTCTAGATAAACCAATCCTCCTAGATTGGCGCCCTAAGATCTATATAGAAGCATTCCATACTTGGCAGGAACGTCAACAATAACCACATCCATAAGGATACATTTCACAGGAACCTGAGCAAGATTTACCACTAAATATTTAATCATACCCAGACACTTAACCTTTCTTGAGTCAAACGAGTACAAATCTTGATAAGGTCTGGTAATCAAGGCCCAATTTTTCCATGATAATATTAGGCATTAAATTATGCGAGGCTCTTGAGTCTAACATGCAATTGTGAAGTAAATGATCGTGCATAATCAATGTAATATATACCGAAGCAACCAAATCCTTACTGTTTTCAATGTGTGGTCCAAACATGATTGTAGGGTTTTCATCTTGCAAATTGATAACATCAGCTTGACATTCAACATCCGAAAAATTTATTGCTTTAGCAATTTGTTTTTTACAGATTGGGTTCCTAGCAAGTTCAACCAAAGGCATTGAAATTTTAATTTTATTAAGTTCATTCTCTAAATTGAAAGTCCCAATTGGTTTTTCAATTTCCCTGGTTTGAAATTCAACTTCTGTATTTTCTGGATTCTTAGTTTGTACTGCTTTTGTTTCAACTTGATTTGTTCGGGCAACTTGCGTCTCAGTTGATGGTTTTGTAATTGCTGCCTCATTTGCTTTGTTTCGTGATAAAATCTTTTTCGGTGGAATATTTGTAGAACTTTTTTCTCTTGGCCTCAAATCATATTTATGTTGAAGCTCGACCATTATTGAGTCAACGAGACCTTTGTATGTAGAGTCCCCCAGGTTGTTGATGTTTTCATCATTATTAAACATAGATTCCAAATCTAAGGATTTCTCATAATCCTGTTTGGTTAGGTGAGGCCCAAGATCATCATCGATAAGGTTGTTTTGATCTTCCTCTAATTCTTCATAATCTTGCAACTCATCTCTCTATATGAAATTCTCAGTTTTAAACGGAGCTTGAATCTTTTGACCCTCATTTTTTATTTGCCTTTGTTGTATCTGAGGATTAGGGTTTCTCTTGAATTGATTCCTAACGTATGGATCAAGTTTGGCTTTCTCTATTTCCATCCTGAAAATTTTGTTCGATAAATCTTTAATAATTTTGACCATCTCATCCATTTTTTCCTCTACGGACTTTCCAGATCCAGACGGTTCTGTATGTTCTTTAAAATGCATGGGTTCTCTTTTCCCCATCTCAACTTTAGTTTTTAACTTTCCAGATGCCATCATATTGGATTCAATCTCTATAGCATCATCTTGCATCCCCTCTAAAGTAGTGGATCTTCTTTCTCTCAAAAGTAGAGCGAAATCAGAATCAAAAGCCCCTGCAAAAGTGACTTTTGCAGCTGGTTGAGAAGGTTTAACTTCGGCTTGGATTTTGTGATAAAGCTTATTAAATCTTTGGATAAATTCTAGGACCGATTTAAAAGTTTTGTTTCTCAAGACTCCAAATTCGGTTAAGTAATAAAGATGATTTATTTTCTCGCCCCATTGCCTTAAGAAGGAAGCTTCTATATCGTTATACAATCGTATAGAACCTACTAGAAGTCCTATGAACCAAGTTCTTACCTATCCTTAAAAAATCTGTACTAACAGTCTCGTGTAAATGTCCTCGTGCTCAATGCCAAGAATATCAACAAATTGATTGAAAAAGGCTATATGTTATGTTGCTATTAGATCCCCTTCTCCCGTGAATTTAGGGAGGCTCTTCATGTAATTTTTGGGTAAATCATGTAGGACAATAGGAAGGACCAAGGGAGCATATCTAGCGGTGACCTTGGCAAATATCCTAGAGGGTTGAGCTTGTCCACCAAACTCTGCACCTCCGACACCTCCAACACCAACACCTCCAACACCGACCATTGAAAGTCTAGGAGACAAAATTCGAGGACTAAATAGGAGATTTTCAAAAACTTCAAAAGACTGACCTACTGATCTTTTGACTACTTTGGGATGTTATGAATGAAGTTCAAGAAAATGATCGTGAGAAGACGAAATATATAGATGAGGGGGGAAAGGAAAACTTGATCTTGGTTCCTTAGGTTTACCCGATGTATAGATGGGAGAAGTAATGGGGGATGAATTTGAGTATAGAAAATAATCTTTAGGATTTTTGGAAATAGAAACTTTTACTTTGGGAAGAGAAAGGATCGGCTGAGTACTAACTCTAGTGGGTATTGAAATATATTCTTTGTTTTCACTGGTAAAATAATCTATTAATGAAACATGGATGATCTGGTCAATCTCAAATTTTATTTCAGGAATAATTACCTGTGGAGTTTCAAGCTTAATTTCAGGTTTACTTGTTGATGCTTCTGCAGAATGAACTTGTTTAAAATTTTCTTTAAGAGTTAGTTCTTCAGCGAGAATCTTAACATTAACTTGCGTAATTCTAGGTTGATGGACCTTACTTGTCGATGCAGAAGTTTGTCTGAGATATCCCTTTGGTTTCAACAATTTTTCAGGATCTGGAGCTGGCATAGTTTGCTTTTCGTCTGGGTTTTTCTTGGTATTATTTCAACGAAATGCTAGTTTTGTCTATGGTGGAGTCACCAGGTGAAAGGTGAAGTAATCCTTACTCACGTATTCAATGTTTGTTCACCATCAAAGACCAAAATTTAACTTTGTCGTTCGCCTAGGGAAAAATGATTTCGTTCTCTGTCCCCAACAATGACGCCAAAAAGATGTTCCTTAGATTTATTCTAAGGCTCAAAGAATAATGTCAGGCATCAAAGGTTTTAAAAGAAGTGCTTTTGTGAGTGATTTTTTCTACCTTAAGTTTTAAGAGAAATAATCTTTAAATGAAATTAATGATAAGACAATACATAGGCTGTATCTCGTTATCTGAGTCGCAATTATAATGTCAAATGATGTAGAAAGATTTATAAAACCGTTAAAACAAAGTCATGTATCAATTACAGATAAGTCTCACCTTGTTTACAGTAGAAGAACAGTAGAAGATGCGCCCTTGAACAAGAGATAAAAATGTAGTAATTCACACGGATCACAGGTCTTGTTTTACTCACAGTAATAACAGAGGAAAAGTCGTTACTGAATGAACCACTGATATATTATGATCACAATAGATGTAGTACTAAATTGCAATCCTTCACTCTTCAAGAATTACAAAAAGAAATTAAGAGAAATGGAAACACAGAGGAAACACATAACTCAAATTGAATGAAACTTAGAATCTCTGTCTGCACTTATATTAATACTCAAAAGAGTTTCTCTTTTACATTCGACAAGAAGAAACCATGAATAGATCTAAAATCTATCTATTTATACAAAAAATTTCACAACTGAAAAACGTTGGACTTCCCACAATAGATTACTAAAAACATAATACATCCGAATAAAATAACAACAAGAAAGTATTGTTGAGTTTTGCTGGCGCGTCCTCTGTCTCTTCATCTGCTTGTAGATGCACTCATTTTCCTTTGATCTTTGAGCTGGGTACACATGTCCATTAAGGCCAACACAATCATTCGAATTACTATCTTTTCCATTTGATCTCGTTGCCATCTGTCCCTTCGGATGCGTTCACTAGGATAAGGAATTGCAGTTGAATACATGGGAGGGATAATTAGATGAGTGGCTCAGTTTTGTCTCATTAAGGGATGGCTAATGGTTAAAGAGAAGAGTAACTGTTCATGAAAAGGATGATGAGGGAACAAGTGTCCAATAAGGAGGTGGGATGAGTGGATGCAAGAATGCGGGTGGTAGGGATAGATGGGGTAAGCGACGATTGGAGGGTGAAAGGTAGAGTGGGTGGAGAAAGTGGACACTATATATGCTCTTTAATTTTCTCCCAGCAACACTTACTTTTCCTTGTTCAATGCATTGTGTGCAGCTGTCCATCAATGCTACCACAAATCTTGAAGGCTCAATCCTTTTGATTAATTCAAAGGAAAACATCTTCTTTTGTATTTGGGGCAGATTCTCCTGGATCTTGTTCACTTCTTGGACTGTGACCCGATATTGTGAACTTGGATTAACCAACCATTCATTGATTTTAAGTAAATCAATCTGGTTCATCTCTTGGATGGCTTCCTAAGTATTTTCCTTGTTCTTTCTGGGGCTTTGCTGGTTCATTTCTATGTCAATCTATCCCAAGGCCTCTGAGATATTATTACCTTCGAACTCAATCAACTTTTTATTTATTGAAGATAATGCCTCTATACAAGCCTCTTTTACATCTCTGGCAAGTTTCTTACCTTCTTCCAGATTTGTTTCCGAGGCTTTTAGGGCCATTTCACCTCTTACTTGTTCATAATGAGAGAGAAGGGGAAGACCAGGGGTATTAGCTCTCTGCTTTCATATGAGAACCTCTTGAAACTTAGACTGGGCTGCACATGCCTCTTTTTCCTTGACATAAATATTTTTTAGGGAAAGGTCTAGTGCCTGATAACATTTTTGAATAGCATCTACTTTTTGATAGATCTCTTGCTAGGAAAATTCCAGCTTCTCGTTGATTTCTGATGCTTATGTTTTGAAGGCCATAATATATATCGTTGTGTTCTCTGTTAGGTTCAATCTAGCCTGCAACTTCTCAATCAAATTGTCATGCTGAGTGATCAATCCTTTGCTGGTCTATGAACTCTGGTAGAGCAACTCAAGGTTATCCTATAACTTCTTAATTTGATGTTAACGACTAGCCCTGATTTGTTCAATGTCCTAGTTCATCCTACTTCTAACAATATGTTATGTACTGTATATCTCATTTTGCAATTGTTCTACCAAGAGGCATTTTTGTCGCAGTTGTTCGGTTAAATTGTTCACTGACCATTGATTGGCAGTGGCAAAATCCCCTAGTGAACCTGCAACTTCTTTAGCAAACTCAGGACCATCTTGGTCTTTCCCATCATACACCAATCTTTTCCTTTTAGTGACTACTCCATCCTTTTGGTGAGATTCTCTTTTTACAATGGATTTTCGCTTCTTGCTGAAAAAGAAATTTGAGGGAGGCATCTCTTTGGGAAAGATAGGAGTAAGATCACTTACAAAAGTGAGTTCGGAACTAGTATTTCCGAAGCTGGTCTGTAAAGGGGTTAATGATGTAATAGGAGAAATAAGTTTTGTGTAAGTTTCTTGTCCTGTTGTATTCGGGGTGCCAACAAGAGTAACTCATGTTGAATGAGGAACAAATTGTTTCGGATTCATGAAGGCTTTGAACCGAGCTAACACTTGTGGATCATTCAGTCCTGACATTATTGCTCTTATTTCATGAAATAACACTTCTGGGCTTTTTGGGACTTCCTCAAATTTGTGCTTAGCAGATCAACTTGGATTAGATCCTATAGGTCTAGCTTCCTGTGAAGGAGGCATGGGTTTTGACTCTCCTTGCAATATCTTTGTTAAAATGTTTTGTGGTAGAGTCTGGAATCTGCTTCAGACTTCCTCATAATATCTAGCTCCACCGAACATTTCGTCATAAGGAGAATTCTCATGGATGTATCACTTCATGTTAAACTGATCCAGATGATTTTCCACTATCTTATGTGGATTATGCTTCTTGAAATTGATGTCAACTAATTTGACATCTTCCAGGGTTGCGGCCTTAACTTTAGAATGACCGAAATCTAATAGTGTGAACATGCCAACTTGAATGGGAAAAGTTGTCTAAACCTTTTTCTGAGCTGCTTTCAACTCCTTACTGACACCTCCTGCTATTGTCTGGTATGCCACTTCTCTGCACACCAACCTATCGGGTAAAAACTGTGGAAGGGATTGAGGAGGAACAAAACAACCAAATACTTTGATATAGGAGAATTTCTCCTCAATGAACCAGTCTGCAAGTGTGCCTAAGTCTCCCATAATCGTTTCTGAAATCCGTGGTGGCAGGTGACCATAAATAGATATATGAACATGTACCACAACGTTGTGACAGATTTCATAAAATAAATCTTTGGCCTTTTCAAATGGAGCCAAAAATATGTTGTTCCTGAGATTGATTCTAAGGCTCAAAGAATAATGTGAGGCATCAAAAGTTTTAAAATAAGTGTTTTGTGAGTGCTTTTTTCTGCCTTCAGTTTTCTGAGAAATAATCTTTAAATGAAATTAATGATAAGACAATACATAGGCTGTATCTCGTTATTTGAGTCACAATTACAATGTCAAATGATGTATAAATATTTACAAAATTGTTAAAACAAAGTTAGGTATCAATTACAGATAAGTCTCACCTTGTTTACAGTAGAAGAACAATAGAAGATGCACCCTTGAACAAGAGATAAAAATGCAGTAATTCACATAGATCACATGTCTCGTTTTACTCATAGTAATAACAGAGGAAAAACTATTACTGAATGAATCACTGATATATTATGATCACAATAGATGTAGTACTAAATTGAAATCATTCAGTCTTCAAGAATTACATAAAGAAATTCAGAGAAATGGAAACACAAAGTAAACACATAACTCAAATTGAATGAAACTTAGAATCTCTGTCTGCACTTTATTAATACTCAAAAGAGTTTCTCTTTTACATTCGGCAAGAAGCAACCATGAATAGATCTAAAATATATCTATTTATAAAAAAAAATCACAATTGAAAAACGTTAGACTTCCCACAATATATGACTAAAAATAGAATACATCCGAATAAAATAACAGCATGAAAATATTGTTGAGTTTTGCTGGCACTTCCTCTGTCTCTTCATCTACTTGTAGATGTGCTCATTTTCCTTTGATCTTTAAGTCGAGTACACATGTCCATTAAGGCCACCACAATCATTCGACTTATTGTGTTTTCCATTTGATCCCGTTTCCATCCGTCCCTTCAGATGCGTTCATTGGGATAAGGAATCACAGTTGAAGACATGGGGGGGATAATTAGATGAGTGGCTCAGCATTGGCTCATTATGGGATGGCTAACGGTTATAGAGAAGAGTAACTGTTCACGAAAAGGATGATGGGGGAACAAGTGTCCAATAAGGAGGTGGGATGAGTGGATGAAAGAATGCGGGTGGTAGGGATAGATGGGGTAAGCAACGGTTGGAGGGTGAAAGGTAGAGTGGGTGGAGAAAGTGGACACTGTACATGCTCTTTCATTTTCTCCCAGCTACACTCACTTTATCATGTTCAATGCATTGGGTGCACCTGTCCATCAATGCTACCACAAATCTTGAAGGCTCAATCCTTTCGTTTAATTCAAAGGCAAACATATTCTTCTATATTTGGGGCAGCTTCTCCTAGATCTTGTTCACATCTTCGACTATGACATGATATTGTGAACTTGGATTAACCAACCATTCATTGATTTTAAGTAAATCAATTTGGCTCATCTCTTGTATGGATGCCTGAGTATTTTCCTTGTTCCTTCTGGAGCTTTGCTGGTTCATTTCTATCTCAATCTGCCCCAAGGCCTCTGAGATATTATTCCCTTCAAACTCATTCAACTTTTTATTTATTGAAGATAATGCCTCTAGACAAGCCTCCTTTACATCTATGGAAAGTTTCTTGCCATCTTCCAGATTTGTTTCTGAGGCTTTTAGGGCCATTTCACCTCTTACTTGTTCAGAATGAGAGAGAAGGGGAAGACCAGGGGTATTAGTTCTCTACTTCCATATGAGAACCTCTTGAAACTTAGACCGGGCTGCGCATGCCTCTTTTTCCTTGACATAAATATTTTTTAGGGAAAGTTCAAC
Source organism: Picea sitchensis (assembly GCA_010110895.2). NCBI lineage: Eukaryota > Viridiplantae > Streptophyta > Pinopsida > Pinales > Pinaceae > Picea > Picea sitchensis. Next base: position 66,425 of record SNQJ01S0002773.1, on the reverse strand, counting down.
TGCCTGATAGCATTTCTGAATAACATCTACTTTTTTATAAAGCTCTTATTGGGCAACTTCCAGCTTCTCGTTGATTTTCGATGCTTGTTTTTTGAAGGCTGAAATATCTATCGTTGTGTTCTCTGTTAGGGTCAATCTGGACTGCAACTGCTCAATCAAATTGTCACACTGAGTGATCAATCCTTTGGTGATCTATGAACTCTGGTAGAGGAGCTCAATGTTATCCTGTAACTGCTTAATTTGATGTTGATGACTAGCCCTGATTTGTTCAATGTCCTGGTTCATCCTGCTTCTAAAAGTATGTTATGTACTATATATCTCATTTTGCAATTCTTCTACCAAGAGGCATTTCTGTTGCAGTTGTTCGGTTAAATTTTCCACTGACCATTGATTGGAAGTGGCAAAATCCCCTAGTGAACCTACAACTTCTTTCACAAACTCAGGACCATCTTAGTCTTTCCCATCATACACCAATATTTTCCTTTTAGTGACTACTCCATCCTTTTGGTGAGATTCTCTTTTTACAATGGATTTTCACTTCTTGCTGAAAAATAAATTTGAGGGAGGCATCTCTTCGGGAAAGATAGGGGTAAGCTCACTTACAAAAGTGATTTCGGAACAAGGATTTCTGAAGCTGGTCTATAAAGGGGTTAGTGATGTAATAGGAGAAATAATTTCCGTGGAAGGTTCTTGTCCTGTTGTATTCGGGGTGCCAGTAGGAGTAGCTGGTGTTGAATGGGGAACAACTTGTACCAGATTGATGAAGGATTCAAACCGAGCTAACACTTGTGGATCATTCAGTCCTGACAATGATGCTCTTATTTCGTGAAATAACACTTCTAGGATTTTTGGGACTTCCTCAACTTTGTGCTTAGCGGAGAAACTTGGCTCAGATCCTATAGGTCTAGCTTCATGTTAAGGAGGTGTGGGTTTTGACTCTCCTTGCAATATATTTGGTAAATTGTTTCGTCTGTGTTTTTGAAAGCCGAGGAAACCAACTTTTTGGTCAGTAGGCAGAGTATGGAATCTACTTTGGACTTCCTCATAAGATCTAACTCCCCTGAACATTTCATCATAAGGATAATTCTCATGGATGTATCGCTTCATGTTAAACTGAGCCATATTATTTTCCACTATCTTATGTGGATCATTCTTCTTGAACTCGATGTCAACTAATTTGAAATCTTCCAGGGCTGCAGCCTCGAATTTAGAATGACCGAAATCTAATAGTGTGAACATGCCAAAGTGTTCATGTTCATGTTCTATATCTCTGAACTGCAATCTTTGGCTTCTGCCAAAGTGTAGGGTTTCTTATCCCTTAGGATGAAACCAAACTTCCCTTCAAAGGCATTGACATAGAGAAGACATACAACTGCTGCGGTAGGGAACAAATCCTAGGGGATTTGGATATACAGTTTATCAAATCTGGTTTCAAATTCACTCATTGTCTAGTTGTCCTTTTTCTTTATCTGTTTGAACTGAGTCATTATCATTCTGCTATCTTTCTTCATTGACCACCTTCTTGTGAATTACTTAGAAAAGTGTTCATATGTTGTGAGGTGATTATATAGTAATCCATCAAACCACCTTTGGGCATCTTCAGTGAGGGATGTTGCTAGCAACTTCATTGCAACATCTTCATGTTCAACTCCTTCATTTTCCATGTCTCGACCAATTGCATATAGGTGTAGTTTTGCAGTGGCTACATTGTTTCCAAAATTTTTTGGCAACCATTTGTTGATTTCTTTATGCATGGCATTGGGATATCCAACGATGGAAACCATGTTCAAGGGATTATAGAGGCATTTTCCCCAAGAATGATCCATTAGTGCAAGTGGGAGATTACCTTGGAAAAGTTTTTTGACAACAGGGGAATGAAAAGGAGGATTTCTTCGGTAAGATTTGGAAGGTTTGAATCTTATAGGGGGGAGGATCTTTCATAAAGAAGGATTCTGAGATGGTGGAGTCCTTAGATGAGATTTATCTCATCGAGAAAGGAAAGGGAAAGGGAACTTCCCTCAAGTGGAGTCGCCAAGCAAGATAGGGTAAAGGCTTTGGGATCAAATCTTGCCAATATATCATTAGGGTACATAAGAGGATTCAAAATCATCCCCGACAATGACGCCAAAATGTTATCGCACATATTGTAGGTTGGGTAAAGCCTGACCCAATCTACAAAGGTAAGACAACTATGGGAATACCTACCCACTGTCATCTTAGATAAGTACTCCCCTCACTTTAGAGATGATGCGATCACCTCAAGGGGGGAATCTTGGTGACCCTAGGCGTGTTGATATGGAGGGTGGATAAATGATGAGAGGAACCCCTTAGGTCAATGATGGAAAAGGATGAGAGCTTGGAAATGAGTCTTGTAGAAGGAGGATGTTTTCCAAAGCCTTAAGTACTTGCACCAAACTGTTAAACCTGCCTGAGACAAGACGAATAATCGAGATACAAGCCTGATAATCAAGTGGACAAGCAAGAGAATCTTGCTGTCCTATATTGCAGTAGTAAACAAGAATATATATCAACAAGGAAAAATGTTGTTAACTGCAGAAATAACCATCCAAAGTACGAAATAATTATTGGACAATGAAGCACTAAACAAACATATAATGTTCCAATACTTAAGCATAAACTTTGATGGTAAAAGATGGTTGCTAGATAGTGTTTTCAGAGAATTATAGTGACAGACAAGTGGTTGTAGAAAATATTTGATACAACAACAAATTTCAACCATAGAAATCCGTAAGTAAGCCTTAAAAAAGTTAGCCAATAAGAAGTAGAATAATAATAGTGGCTTCCAAACAAATTTCTACGGTTGAAAAGTCAATTAAAGTAAAAGTTCAAGTGTATTTTTTTGCATCCCTAATGGTTGTAGCATAAAGTTATAACAACAACAATATATACTTAGCCAAGCTAGACGCCCTAGTGGCTCAAACAGGCCTAAAGCATGTAAAAATGATTCCACTTCAGACAATTGAAATGTCTTGAAAATTCACTCATACCAATGCAATTTCCAGATCAATTCTTTAAATATATTGGGTAAATGGAGTCTTGGTTATAAGAGTTGGATCCATAATATATCTAGGGGTGTAATCCCTTTTACTCCCTAGAGCATGCAAAACCAACAAAGGTAAATCTAGGAGGGTGTAAGCCCTTTTTACTCCTCATAACAACCTTGCAAAAACATGACTTATCAACTGGAAAATAATATGAATCTTGGTGGAGGGTGTATGCCCTTATAATCCTCCAAGAGTTCTAGAAAATAATACTAATGAAACAAGAAGAAAATACCAACTTGTGCAAAAATCGTCTTACCAATTCCACAAGATAGGAAGAACAAAACCCTACTTTACCAAGCAATTTACATCAACATGCAAGAGAATAAGCCTCCAAGATGTGTGCACCACCATAGCTCCAAAATATACCAAGACAAACATCCAAAATGTTGCACAAGAGAGAGATAGTCCAAAATGACCAAAGAGGGCGAACATTTGAGCCAAGTTTGTCTTCTCTAATGAGAGAGCTATGATAAAATGAAATGATTCAAGCCTTTATTTATACAAGGATTCTAAAATTAGTTTGTCGACATTAATTTAGGGTAAACCACAAAACAAGGGGGCCGACCCCCTTAGTTTCCCCCTTTACAATTTTAACCTGAATTTTGCACAAAAAAGAAACCCTAAAGGTGACGTCAATCCTTTCTAGGGTGACGTCTTGGAATAATTGGCAAGTCATTGAACATAAGGATGAAGTCATTGTGCCTCCTAAGGCCTTCCCTTCATGTGATAGGGTCTTCTTAATGGTGCAACGGATCCTCCTCATCACAAGGTGCCAAGTTTCCATCAAATCATCATCACCACCACAAGCCATAGCCCCAAATCATGATGTCAAACCCTAGAAGTGTGGGATAAGGCCTCCAAAGTCAAGTCATTAGGATTGAAAGGGATATGTGTCACTGTCCAAGGTGTCATCTCTTGCCTCCAAAACAAACATCCATCATCTAGCTGGCCCCAAGGTGTGGGTCATGGCATCCAACCTGTGGGCTTCTTGCCCCAATGGAGGCCCAACCTTGGCTTGTTCCTCTAAATCGTCCACCAAGCAAGGTCATGGAAAGAAAAATGATTATGCCCTCCAAGGGTCTCAAGTAAAATGTATCATGGCAAGTAACACCACATTTAATACAAGAGCCACCTAAATATGTGCATCAAAACCACCTCACCAAATTAAACAAGTGCTCAAAGACCTTATGCAACTTGCCAAGTATAGGTATGGGAGGGTTGTCAAGATGACCTATTGGGTAAGTCATTCCTCAAGTCAAGAAGTGTTTCCTAGATGGATCCTCTCTAAGTCATGTGAAGAATATGAAGTGGATGGGGGTAAGACTTTTGGGCACATGGTTGGTGAGATACAAGGGTTCATATTGTCTCATTTATGGGTTCCTTTGTAGAGGGTGTGTTGCACCTTCATTTTCAATGCAACCTTTTTCTGAGCCCATTATTTGCCATTAATTAATTACAGTCCAGAAAAATTGGGTACTCCAAATGGATAACATAAGACTTCAAAGTAGTACCACAATTTCACTTGAAGTGGGAGGTACATAGAGTGCCATGTGGGTGAAGCAAAGGGTATAACACACTTATGTAGATCCCTCAACAAGTGGGACATTTTTATATGTGAAATTTGCTTTTACAAGTCTTTAATTCTTTTAAGATAAACGTTTCATTGTTCTCAAGGCCTCTTTGGGCGATCATCTAGAAGGTTATAATTTTGGATTTTATCTTTTGTCAGCTACATTCCCTTTGGTCCTTCAGCCCCTTCTTCCCATGAAATGAGGTACAATCCCTTCTTGGGTCAGTACACCCTAAAATCCCAAAAGATAAGGAGACAAAAAGGATGAAGTATGAAAAATGATAAGTATGATCAAGAATGGCATGATGACTCATTAAGGAGACCTCCCAGTAGCAAACCTTTCCCCAAGGGTGACCACTTACTAGGGCACAATGTCAACCACTAAGGTAAAATAAGGCAAAGAGAATAATTTCTAAGCAATCGTTCTCTAATCAAAAGAATCTTTAAATGCAACATGCTCTATGTCTCAAGTATTAAAGTGACACTTACGACAATACCTGACTTGTACCTCATGGAGCAAGACCCATTGTCTTCTGGAAGCAAGTTGACATGGTGAATGCCATCATGACGAACCGAGGATGCGTGGTGGTGAAGTGGGTCTCTATATATGCATGTGGACAATGTCAGTCATTTGTCTCTCATTACTCCATGTCTTCAACCTGAGGGCCTTGAGACACAATCTCCTTGGTTATCCCTAGAAATAGGGGATAACGGTACAAAAAACAATTATCAAACTCCTTGTTGCAATATTCACCTCCATTATTTGACTGAGACACTTCAACTTTTTTCCTGTCTCATTCTCAACCAAAGCTTTCCATTTCTTAAAAGTGTCAAAAATATCATATTTTTCTCAAATGCAATAAACCCAAGTTTTCCTAGTTGCATTATCAATAAAAGTAACTAAAAAATGTGAGTCACAAGAGATGATATATGAGCTGGTCCCCATACATCTATATGCACAAGCTCTAACTTTTCACTCTTATTTTCTTTCCCAACTATGAGAAATATGACTCTCTTCTATTTTCCATAAACATAATTCTCACAGAAATCCAAATCAACTTGTTTAAGATCTGGCAACAAATTCCTTTTGTGGAGTATATGCATCCCCTTCCCACTCATGTTTCGAAGCCTATGATGTCACAATGTTGTATCCACTCTTTTAGAATATAAAGAGATAGAAGAGTCAATATCACTAGTACATAAATACAATGTACCTACCTTCTCTCCTTTTGCTATTACCAATGATCCTTTAGTGACCTTCTAGGCCTTTTCTATAAATGTAGATATACAACCTTCACTTCCCAACCGCCCTGTTGAAATTAGATTTCTTCTCAAATCTGGAGCATGTCTCACCTCTTTCAGTAACCATTGGTTTCCATTCTTTAACTTTATTTGTACCTTACCCATTCCAACAATTTTACATGGTTCATCATAACCCAAATAAACCTGTCCAAAATCACCTTGAACATAATCTTGAAAACATTTCCTATGCGGTGTGGCACGAAATGAAGCCCCTGAATATAATACCTAGGAATCAATAATATTATATAAAGAAAGAATCAAGGCATCTTGTAACACATCACATGCTACATTTGCTTTCTGATTTTTCTCATGCTGTCCATCTCCTTGTTTCTTTGGAGATATGTAGTCTTTCTTCATATGCCATTTCTTCTCACAATTCCAACACTTGATCTTTTCCAGTCTGGATTTAGATCCACCCTTCCTAGACTTCCCATGGTTCCTTGGGATTTTTCCTCTTTCCCTTTGTCTTCCCCTATTCTCCACGATCAACGCATTGCCTTATGTCTCACCTGTGCTTTTCCGTTTCATTTCCTCACTAAGGATAACACCAACAACATCATCAATTTTCAGAGTCTTTGAACCGGAGACAAAGTTACTTACAACCATGACCAAGACATTCTATCTTTCTGGAAATGAGCACAAGATTAGAAGAGCCCTAATCTCATCATCAAAGTTCACTCCTACAAAACTTAGTTGATTAGTAACTGTATTAAATTCATTTAAATGATCGGTAACAAACCCATCTTTTGACATCTTCATATTAAATAGTCGCTTCATTAGAAATACCTTGTTGGGGGCTAAGGTTTTTTCATATAGTTTATCTAATGCCTTCATCATACCCCCCATTTTCTTTTCTTTTGAAATATTGAAGGTCATCGACGCTGCCAGACACAGTCATATTATTCCTAGTGCCTTTCATTCAAGAACCTCCCATTCTTCATCCTTCACACTCACCAATTGCTTTGCTTTCCCCCACAACATTAGGAAAATATCCTTCTGATATAGATAGTCTTCCATTTTCATCTTCCATAACTAATATTTTTGGCTGTTAAATTTCTCGACCCTAAACTTTCCATCTTCCGCCATTGCACCCACTCGAATCAGGAACCCTCTTTTCTTGTGATTTACCTTTTCTCTCTAATACCAATTGTTAGAAAAAAGGATCATAGAGAAATAAAATAAAACATATGCGGAAATAAAACACAGAAGATATACACCACAATAGAGACACAGATATATGTGGTTCACACAATGTGGGCTACGTCCACCAAAGAAATTGTCAATCCTTCCTTTATTATTATCCAACAAATGAAGGGATACAACCTATAACACACCTATTGTAACTTCCTCTTCTTTTATCACATTATCCTCTCTTAGAATACAATATTCACTCACATATATCGCTGCAATACAATTCCCTCATACATAAAAGAGGGTTTCCTTCTAGGGCAAAGAACTCGAACATAATTTCTATCGTCAGATTTGCAACCTAATGATGAATGGTTTAGATTGACTACAAAATTACAATATTTTACAAGGAAATTTTTACAAAAATTTCTCTTCGGGGGAACTGCCCTCAAACTCCTGCCAGAGGGGGGCTCCAAAATATTTTTGCCCCCCCCTGGGTGACAGATGTGGGGAGGCAAGGCCCCCCACACCCCCCATCAAGAAATGAGATCCAAACGCGACTAAAACAAGACATCTGAATCAAGAAGATAATTAGGCTCCACAACCAACATGTGGCATTGAAAGACATATCGAGTGACATGAGATTATACACGAAGACCAGACAAGTAGTGAATGAGCAGAATGCACTTAGTGATGTTTTCATGTGATAATGATGAGAATTTGTGATGAATATGAATTTAAAGTGTATCATAGTGAGATGTAGCTGCATCTTATAATGAAAATCATTATTAGGTAACTCACATGACTGTGCCACATAATTCATAGTTTTGGCCTTGGAAATGCAAGTGGGAATGGCATGTTAAATAACCAAATCAAGGAGACCACTAAATCCATGCACACAATTAAAATGTTAATATTCATTCCAATCATATTATACATGTTTGTAGTCACTGTAAATCTCGCAAATGAGTTTTGGGCCAAATTGGCGATTTTACTAAGTGTTCCCCCGTAGGTGCACTAAACACCCATGGGCTTCCTTCATGCATTGAAATATTATTCATGGAGTGAGATATCAATGATTTCCAACATATGCATCAAATCCATGTAATAGGGATGAAAGATGAGCGAAGAACCTAGATTTTGACAAAATGGCTATTGTCATGGAATCAATGCCTTAACCAACCAAGTACTTTGCAAGTACATGCCTCATAATGGTAGATTGCTAGATATGAAGGCCAACAGAAACCTCAAGTGGCCAATTTTACCTCACTCTTGAGTTGGGCAATATTTTGCATGCTTAGGTAGATACATGCATTACAAATTTAATTTTCTAGGTAAAATAAGTAAAAAAAGCTCCCATTGCTCACCTAAGTGGGGAGATAGGCATGCATACTCAGTGAAATGTTTCATAGGAATGTATACCCAATGATTCGATGTTTGATGAGTCAAATCACTCAATTTATGAAGCTCTTCCTTCTCCACCCAACGATCTAGTCTTACAAGCAACTACACTCAACGATTTATTTTTATTTATTTTTAAATCTAGAGGAATCAGTAACTCACCGATATTACCTAGGTGAGGCCTAGATTAAAATCCAGTTGGTTGAGCCCATTTCTCACTTAGTAAGGTTATGTACCTTCGTTCATCAATGATTTAATGCTTAATAAGTTTCTTAATGATTATATGTGCCAATTCATTTCCCAATGGTTTGGGAAGTGAAGCATTGGGCTCAAGAGCATAATGTCCCCTTTCCTCCTCCATTTCTTAATTGTTTGCTTGCTACTCCATTGTTTTTTATTGTTGGGTTTTCAATCATCTTTTCTATTGTGTTTTATAGGATTGGAAGAAAATGAAGGTACAGTAGCCATTAAAACTATGTTTTAATCACCATTCAAGCATGGCACAACCTCGAAGGATGTGAGGATCAATGCATAGTTGGTAGAAATATTGACAGAGGTTTTAGTTACCTGAGTAGCGTATTGAGTGTTCAATAACATTGTTTGCCTCTATGTGTAAAAATGAGAGGATTGAAAGCACTTCCTATAGTGCATTTTTCAGCCAAAAGAGACCAAAATGCATTCAAGGTTGAAGCCTGCTGCTCATGCCATTTAAAAATCAATTTTTGTTTGCCTTGAATGATGAAGGATTGTTAGGACGTGAGAAAATTGTGTTAGGAATGAAGAGAATACATTTTTCAATTCCAAAGAAAGAGTTTAGTGTTCATTTCACAAGCAAGAAGAGTTTTCCTTGTCTTGAGGTTTCGAAAGCATTCTTCCCTAGCCATTCCCATTTGCATTTAAATTTTTCAAATTATAGATTGATGGATTGGATTTGTAAGATGTTTAAATAATGGTGAGACTAAGTTGAGAGACAAATTGGTTTCTCTCAATTGGGTTTATCTCTGGTGGTTGGGAGGAATGATTTTTATCCTCCCCATCCATGTTCAATTCTCGTGAGTGACATGTTTAGCTCATAACGAGTATATTGTTGTAATGGATTCGAGCCCTGTTGTTGACCGACCTTATGCCCCGAAGATTCTATGGTTTAGTACTTGGGGGTTTTCCTAGGCTTTACAACCCAGAAAAAAACAAATAAATTGGTTGCTAGAGGATTTATAATCTCTCGAGCAATCTCATGTCATTTATTTTTGTGCGTTGAAATTTCCAACTCTAATTTTTATAAGAATGAGATACGAATTTGAGGATCCAAGGAGAAAGAGATTTTTTCTCACCTGAGGTTTGAAACATTCTTTGTTGTGAACTTAAATTTTTAGCAATTCATTTGTTCATTGCAAGACAATCAACTATTATTGTTAGTAGGAGGCACCACTCCCTTGTCGCTACCCGCATTAACACAACAATTATAGTGTATTGGAGCTTATATGTCATTGTGGGCCACATCTCTTAACCAATGTGGTATTAATTTTTTGTATGGGGAGATATTTATGTCATAGAAATAATTCCAAAACGCATAGATTTTAAGCATATTTGACTTTGTAAGAGGCATTTTTTTAGTAATACATATGAAATGGGTAGTGTGAAGTATTGCCAATGAGTTTTATTTTATTTTTTATTTATTATTATTATTTTATTTTTTACATAAAGGTATCAACAAGCATATTCACACCACGTATGGTCAAGATATGTTGATTGTATTTTGGTTGCATTTGATCAGATTTTAGTCATATCTAGGTCAATTTTTGACTATATTTCATCAGTATTCAATCGTATTTGGTTATATTCCGTCATATTTCGGTTGTTTATTAACCCTATCAATGATATTTTAAACACACACTCCCATATTTATGTAATCGATATTTAAGTGGTACATAATTTTTTTATAGTTTTTTATTTTATTTTATTTTTCCCATATTGTACTATATCCATATTAATATGCATGCACATATAGGGTAACTATGCAATCAAGAGATGTATCAACTATTTTTTACTTGTTAGTTGTTATATCAAGGTTTTTTTATGTGTTCATTGATATATCAACTTTCACAACCTAGTTTTAGATTAAAGGTGTCTAGTAGCTCGACCCATTATATATAAACAAAGGTGAATCACTTACACAATAATTTGTAAATAGTTTTCAAAGCTCTATGCCACATTTTGCAACAAAATATTCATCATCTAATTTAGATTGGGTTAAAAATGGAACGAAAGAACACAATATTGCAGATATAACACACGAATAACATTAGCAACATAATATTATAGTGAAAATAAAATTCTATTCGCAAATGAAGCAATGAAAAACATTGCAATATAAAATCACTAGAATGGTGATACCTTATCTCTGAGAAGAGATGCAAAGGCTATGATTATGTGCAAGAAGACCATAACAAGTGGTTGAAACAATATTATTTCTAATGCTAAAATCCCTAAGAGGAGAAAAACCTAAAATCCAAAATCCCTAACACTAGAAGTTGAGGTGACGAAAGGAATGTGGGCCTCAAGGAGCCTAGTTGGTATGTCAACTACTTGGGACCATAACTTTCGCATACAAACTCCTTTTAAGTGTTCTTTGAATAGTTACAAATATTATTCTGAGTTCTATCTACTTGGCATGCTTGGCAATCTTAGGCATTCAAAGATTGCTTGGCCACAAAGATCATCAAAAATGAATGGGAAGGGCCTAAGTAATGCATCAAAAGTTCAAGGCCTACAAAATCACTATAAATTTGATAAGGTTTGGCATTTTTTTTATATGGTTGCAGTCTTGAATGGACCATTGGATGTCCCAAATGGCCTCGTGGATCAATGGTTCCTCTTTGGGAAACAATGGTCCCAATTGCGTTAAGGCCCTACATTAGATGGGGAAACTTTTCTTCAATCTGGTTTTTGTTAAACCACTTGCACTAGTGAAAAATCTCTTCATCTTGGTGCCCATGATCCAATCCACTATAGCCTACATGAGGCAATGAAGGTTGAGCTTTGTATAAGCCAAGTCCTTTTCCACCTCTGAAGTGTCCAAAAAAGGCAGAAGCTATGGTGGAAGCAATGCCACATTAAAGACAAGGTGTAAGTCAATAAAGGGTGGAAGATTCAATTCAAAATCATTCTCACCCACAACCTTGGTGATGGTGTAAGGGCCATATCAAAGTGGTTTGAGCTTCCTATGTAAGCATGTGAGTTGGTATTTCTAGAAGTGCAACCATACCTTATCACTAGCCTGAAACTTGTGTGGCACTTGATGCTGAGCATGTTGTTTCTTGTACTTTGCATTTGTTTTCTATAGAATATCATGAACTTCTTGTTGGATGTGTTGGATCTTTTCAACAAATTTTGTTTCTTTGTTTGCCTCATTCCAAGTGCTAGAGGACTCTCCCTATGCTAACGTGATGGGTAGAGCTACATCAGATGGAGCCAATCAATGGTGAATGGTTGGAACCCTAGGGATGCTTGAAAAGGGATGTGACTTGAACTATGAAGAGCTCTATTGTAGTTATGTTGAACATAAGGAAAGCTTTCGTCCCATGTATATGGAAGTTTATATGTGTACATTCTCAGGATGTGTACAATCATCTTGTTGACTACTTTTGTTTGTCTATCACTATGGGGATAGAAGGTAGTGGATTTGGTCAATTTGGTGTTCATCATGAAACAAAAGTTGGACCCAAAGATACTTAAGAACTTGTTGTCACTATCAGAAACAATAGTCTCTGGTAACCCAAAATGAACCCAAACATGCTCAAAGAAAAGCTTAAAAATGGCTAATATTATGACACTCTTCTTGTAGGGTGATAATATCATCATTTTTTAGAACCAATCATTACCATGTTTGGTTGAGGGAAGACCTGACATACAATCCCTGAATAGTGACTCCCAAGGCTTATTTGGAGTGGACATAGAAATGTACAATTATTGCTTCCTAACTGTAGGTTTAGCGATCATGGCACATGCAATGCAAGATATAATACAATTGTTGATGTCTTGTTAGAGATTTGGATTGTGGAAGTACTTATGCAACTCTACCATTGACTTCTCCACATCGAAATTCCCTACCACGCAATTGTGTTGTGTCTCCCAAATCATTTCCTCAAATTCCCCTAAAGAAACACAAAGCTAGCTCAAATGGAACATAAGTCCACCCTAGAGGTGAAAGTATTAAATTTTTTTACCTACAACCAATCTCTAGTATGTAGAAGCGAATCAAGATCGTTGTCATACAATTGAGATCACCTTGAAGTCTCATGTCCACAAAAAATGAGGACTGTGGTTAGTGCCATACCCAAAGGTCTGTCAATGACATTCATGTGGAATTGTTGAAGGCACATGGAACAATTCTAATAACAATTGTTCTACAAATTTCCCTACATCTAGATAAGTTGCATAAGCATGTGGTCAGTGTGGATGACCATTTCCTTTCCAATAATATAATGCTTCCATATCAACATGCCTAAACAATGGAGTGCATTTCTTTCTCATAGGTGGGGTATCTATAAAGCACGTCAAAGAGTGTCTAATTGTGATAGGGAACCAGATGTCCATGTTGCGTGAGCACTACATCAATGACATAATCTAAGGTGTTCATCTCAATTTCAAATAGTTGTTGTAGATCTAGTAGAATCAAGACTAGCACCATTTGTTGAAATAATGTAACTACAAAGTGTATTCTGATTATTATTGTGGTATTATTCATTAGATCAATCCCCTATTACAGATTGATCATGTCGGCTATTGTAAAAGACCAAATCCCCTTTTGTGGATTGGTCAAAACATAATTGTAATAGGAAGAATAAGAAGTCGGCCCCAAAATATATTAAAGAGGCCCCATAATATATTAAAGGTGGTTATAACCACC
>SNQJ01S0002773.1:27684-51076 GCA_010110895.2 Picea sitchensis | reverse complement strand
TTTGATAACCCCAAGGCACTTAACCTTACTGGAGTTGAAAGAATATAGGTCATGGTAGGCTTTTGTAATCTCCAAACCGAGCTCTTCCATGACAATCTTAGTCATAATATTGTGAGATGCCACTGAATCCATCAAACAATTGTGCAACACCTTGTCATGTATGTTCAGTGAAGTATATAAGGGAGGGGATGAATCATCTGTATCTTCTACCAAAGGACCTAGGATGACTACAAGCTTCTCATGTTGGAGGTTTACTGAGTTTGTGGAATGAGACAAAGGTTCGGGCTACAACATTTTGGAGAGGCACTTTTTGAAGTCTTCATGCTCGACCAGATCTGAAATGGGTACAAGGATTCTAATATTTTGTATTTCATGCTCAAATATGAAAGAGGAGGGGGTATTTAGAATTTCTCTCACTTCTGAAACAAGACTTTTGACCACCAGTGGAGGGGTCTGTGCCTTCTTTTCATTACTTCGGTCTGCAATATCCTTAGCATGTTTTTCTTCTATTGTAGGCCAATCAGGGATGTCTGATTTCCCTTCTGTCTTTTTGGACCTCAGATTATATCTGCTTGGAGTGTGGCTGGTTTTTTCCCCTTTACTCAACTCATTTAGTTGGCTATCCATTAGAGACTCCTCGTATGTAGATTGAGTTAAATGGGGAAATGAGGAGGTATCCCCAAGACAATGGATTTCGGGATCAACCTCCTCTTCCTCTTCTTCTTCATTAGTGCCAAGGTTATTTTGGAGAGGGGCTTGAATTCTTTGATCATCCCTATCCCGACCTCTTTGATCTCTTTGGATGGTCTGAGGGGCATTAGTTGGTCTAAATTGGAAACTACCCCTATTATCATCATTTGGCGGATTCCTATAGCTCTGCTTTCCTTCCAATTCGATCCTTTCCATTCTAACAGAAAGTGACTTTAGTAGTTTGGTTACTTCATCCNAATAATAACATGATTAATCCACAATGGGGATTTAATCCAATAACAAAATAATAAGAATGCTCTTCGCAGTTACATTATTTCAACAATTCTTCCACTCACTCCTGTGAGATCTGGAAGAGCACCTACCCCCATAATGTAAAACATAAACCACAGGATATCTAGACTATTCTTCTCAAGCATAGAATAATAATTGTCCCTTATTTCTGAGCCTGGACCATTCACCTAACTTGGCCATTCCTTCGGCACTAGTCATAGTGCAACTTGGAGAGAATGAGTCTGCCTTAGGGAATGTCTGTCCCTGATTGTTGAACCTGGACCATTCACCTAACTAGGCCATTCCTCCGACACTAATAATAGTGAAGCCTAGATAGAATGAGTCTTCCCTAGGGAATGATTGTCTGGACCATTTCCTATTGGAAATGACTGTCCTACACCAACCTCCAAAACGAACCATTCTTCGGAACTGCTCACAACTGTGAACTTCGAAAGAATGACTGCCCAACGAGGCAGAACATTCTACTTGACCACTAATCAGAGTGTCTGCCAAGAAGAATGATTGTCCTAGACCATTCCCCCACACTGCCCACAAGGGGAATCATTGTTTATGGTACATCAATAATCTATCATAAAATTTTCATTACAAAAATGACTGTCCGATCTAGACCATTTTCTGAACTGGAAAATGCCTATCCGTCAGAAATCTCAAACCAATTTCCGAACTGGAAAGGAACTTCTCATCCTAGACCATTTTTCAAACTAAAAAATGTCTATCATAAATCAATAACATATTAGTGCTCCCTCCCAACCTGGGAGTAATCTCTTCCTTTTTCATTAAGGAATTTGTCTCCATGAGCCCCAATTCTTTTCTTAAGTACGCAAAATTTTCATCTTGGACAGAGGATTTACCAAAATATCTGTTATCTGCTCATATGTGGAGATATATTGGAGAACCACTTCTCTTTTATGGATTTCATCACAGAGAATATAATGCTTGATCTCAATGTACTTCAGTCTGTCATGGAACACTGGTTTTCTCTGAAGGCTTCATATAACTCTGATCATTACAATATATCATGGTTGAATTCAAAATTTCTATTTCCTGCTAGCTCATGACATCGTGGAAAGGCTCAAACTGAAACATATCCAAGTAGCACTTCTTTTTTTATCATGAGAGTTTCACATGGATTAGAAATCCATCATCCTAGGCTTCTGAGTAACTATTCTGATACACTATCTCTCTCATAGAAATTTTTCACCACGCTTCTAGTATATATGAGATACTCTCCATCAATTTGTTTGAATCCATACAAGGTCTTCTTATATCTGCATACATAGGTCTCTATCTGGTATAATCTTCTTTCTCACATGCTTTATTGGGAAGAACAATCTTTTACATGTAAATTCCAATCCATGGATACTGCAGGAGGTATATCTGGTTTACTGGGACGAGCTGTCGTCATAGTCTTCTCCCTCCTTCCGGAAGAACCTCTGAATCTTGCAATGCTTCCATTCATAAGTATTTTTCACATTTTCTTACATACATTGTTCTTTATCATAACTTCCATTTCTTCTACGTGATTGCTTCTAGCGGGTTCAAACCAAGCTGTTAGTCTTTGTGATTTTCGGTATAATAACTGGTTTTTCTTTCTTTATTGGACTGTTCATGTTCTTCCTCATGTTTCCCTTTAGCTATTGGGTCCATGGATTCTTCTATAGATTCCATGCCTTGAAGATTCCAACTTCTTCCTTTCATCATAGGATCATGGATGTAGATGGACAACCAAGAATACTTCAAGGCTTCTTTTCGAAGAAGACTTCTTTTGAACACGTGCTGCTTATCATGGCTGTTATTTTCAATGGGAACATGGAAAGATACTTCATAATCCTCAATGGGTCATAACATTTTAGGATTATCTCCCTCCTAATACTTACTTCATACATGAATGCATGCTCTTCTTTTGGAATTCTGTAATCAGCTCCCTCAGTCTAAGAGAGTCCACGCTTATGTCTGCATCCTTATTGCCTTTTGCAAAGTGTCACAAGTTTTTTTCTAATTTCCTCTTGATTGCTGACTTCTTTCTGTTTTGACTTCTTCTGGGTCTGTTCAGGTTTGATTCTGATTTCAGCTTATCTGGAAGATGTTACTTGTATAATATCTTCCACAGGAATTGTTACAAAATATTTTCAACATACTTCATATTTTCATGTGTATTGCTTGACTTGTAGTCATCGTGATAGAAATCCTTATCTTTTTATTCTTCCATAGGTATTTATTCCCTTGAACATCTTATCTTCTGAGAAATAGATATACATGATATGTACATGAACTATGTAAACATGGTATGTACACTAACTTTGAACAATATTGTTACCTTGACTTAGAAGAAGAAGTCTGCTTCATCTTGCTTAGCTTTCTTTGAGGGTTCCTTTTCTTTGACAACTATTGCTTTGTTTGTTTCCTTCCTTTTCTGTAACGCATGACATTGGTTCTTGTAGTGACCATATCTTCGACAGTTGAAGCATTGTGTTTTTGACATATCATTTTCTTGATTTTGTTTCTTCCTTAAGCCACACTTCCTCTTATTCCTGAAACTCTTGAATTTTGTTGTGAAGGCTTGATCATCATATTTCTTTTGGGATTTCTCTTTTTTGTTAATACTTGATTCTTCTTGTGCACAACAAGTCCAAATCTCTTCAAATGTGAGATACTCCTTTCTTGTGTTAATGCTTGCGGAAAATGCATCCCATGTCTTGGGAAGGCCATTGAGTACTATATTTACCAGTTCCTTTTCTGAAATGATTTCTTCAATAGCTTGTAGTTGATCTCTTAACTAAGAGATTCTCACAAGGTATGATGTTATGCTGTCATCATCATTCATTTTCATGTCACAGATTTCATTCTTCAGACTCATTACTTGTCCAATGTTTTTGACTGAGAAGAGGTTAGTTAGGGCATCGTACATCTTCTTAGATGAGTCAAGATGAGAGATGTAGGGTATCAAGTGGTATTTTACAGATTCCACTATGATACTCATGGCATTAATTCCATTGTCCTTGAACTTCTCCATAATTGCAACATTCTGAGGTTCCTTCTCTTTTCCTTCTTCAAAATGTGGTTCCATGATCTTTCCTTTCACAATATCCAACACTTTATTCTTGGCAAGGATGAGGTCAATCCTTGTCTTCCATGCTTTGAAGTTAGAAACCCCTTCTAACTTGTTTTCTGACTTCATAGAGTAAGTCATGACTGCTTTGACTTGGTCAACCTTTGACTTTGACCAAAAACTCAAACTTAATGTCTTAGCTTGCTGAGATTTCTAGGAGGTGTGCTAGGTTAGGGCACACTAGGATATCCAGAAATTAGGTCAATATCTTCACTTAAGGTTCCTCAACAAGAGGGTTAGGGTTTCGTTACTGCAGCAAAAACTTTGACTGCAACTGCAACTGTAACTGAGCAAATCCTTCCAATCTATCTTTCAGCGGTTAGACTGTATGGATATAGTGTGGGCCCATAACCTGTTAGAAAAGTAGGTGTGCTAGTTTAAACATAGACAATATAGCAATATTGTCACCGAACCATAGGCCGAAGCCACCCCCGGGCACCTTAACCTTGACAGAGAATAATTTCCGAAGCAAACCCTAGGCCTAATAGCTAATCAAGGTAGCGTATCACTCTCCAGAGTTAGCATACCAAGCAGAAAGTCCAAACCATAACCAAGAGAGAGTCTAAGATTGAAATCGAAAAT
The DNA here is from genome assembly GCA_010110895.2 of Picea sitchensis. Classification (NCBI taxonomy): domain Eukaryota; kingdom Viridiplantae; phylum Streptophyta; class Pinopsida; order Pinales; family Pinaceae; genus Picea; species Picea sitchensis. Next base: position 46,383 of record SNQJ01S0002773.1, on the reverse strand, counting down.
ACAAGTTGTAGTAGTTGTAGCTGCAACTACTCTCCAGACTTGCACACAACTAAATTTTTGCAGTTGCGAGATGTGTGTCAAATGAGATCTGGTGTCCTATATTTATACTGCTCCTCCTTAGCTGTCTGGGTCAACTTCTCATTCTGGAGGCTAAAAACTCAATATTAAATGTTTCCTTTAGCCGACTTGTCTTCTAGGGTTATGTCCAATGCTTTAGGGTTTCTTCTTGCTTCCCGAAATATTCTATTCTTGTTAGGGTTACATGTGGAGGTTAATACCTCCCACAACTACCATAATATCAACAATGAGCACATATGCAAGTTGGCATATAACTTGTGTTGTGACAAGGTGCTGAGTTCTTGTTGAATGTGATTCAAATTCTCTTCCCAAGGTTTATTGAAGATGAGGATGTCGTCTAGGCCCTACAACCACAAAAGAACCGATGAATGGTTGAAAAATATCATTCATCATCCTCATGAACCTCATAGTTGCATTAATCAAGAAAAAAGGCAAGGCCAACCACTCAAAGAGACTCTCCTTAGACCTAAAGTTTGTTTTCCACACATTAGTGGGTTTGATTGACACTTGGTGGTAGCATGACTTAACATCAACATTGCTAAAAAACTTGGCACCTTTGCATGAATGAGTAGATCAACAATCTAGGGCATGGGGTATCAGTTCTTGATTGCAATCAAACAATGTTGCCATGTCTTGTCCTCCTGACCCAACACAATAAGGCTCCTATAGCGTGAGGAGCTTTGTTGAATGTGGCCCTTCTACATGAGCTCTTTAATTTGGTATTTGATCCCATTTCTCCAAAAGCGAGCCTCTATATATAGGTCTACTAGGCAAAGGAGCACCCAATGTTATATCAATTACATGCTTTCCTTGATAGTGTAAAGGTACTTCTGATAGTGAGGTGAGGATATTAGGTATTGATGCAACCCCCCTACTTCCCTGTAGGGTTGCATGACCTCCCGGTCTTGGATCTCCGATTCTTGAGTCGAAAGACTCTTTGGAACCTTAAAGGTCCCCCTCTGTATCTAAACACATGCCCCCTCGGCTACCTGGTGCAGGTTTGACAACAACCCGCGACCTTCCCTTTCGCTCTGTTGTAAAAACTTAGAGTGCCAACGTTAGCTCCTTTTCGGATAAGCCTTCTCTTGGTGTGACCTGGGGCTATGACCATGTGATTGCGGGCGCGGTCACAAGCGATTTGGAGTCAAACTTCCTTTGGGCCCTCAATGGTCCTCTAGCCTCCATGTGTCCTCCTAACAAAACCACGGTTCAAATTGCGGTCCGCCCCCGATATCTTAAACTCCTCGCAACTTATGTCCCCAAAATTACATGGGATCATCGATCTCGTGATCTTGACGATAGAGTCCAAAACGACGATTCAAATCTGCGTCCTTCTTATCTACGAAATATATCATCTCCCTTTGAATCAATGGCCAAGGTTGCTTCATGATTTCGGACTCCGAGATTTTGAAATCTCAAACCCATCTCTCTTCCATACTCCAACCTTCTAGAGTTTGACGATCTACGGACACCTGTCTCGTAAATCAACGGTCTTGCCTTCTCTTCAGTTGATTGACCCTCAACTCAGATCAACGATCCAACGACCCCCTTCTCTATCGACGCTCGAGATTTTCTCTGGGTCTCCGGACTTCTGAGATCTCAAGTCTCAAGTCTCTTTTTCCCAATGACTAGTACCCAGAGTCTAAGATCCACTGATGCATGTCCCTCCTAATCCAATGATCAAGGATTTCTTCGGGGATTTACTTGGAGTTAACAGATTTTCACCACATCTGCTCCGTATCTGACGACTCTTCAGGCTTCGAGTGTTTCAAGTTTCAACTTCCGCCTTCCTCTAGACCTTCTGACCTGCTGACACGTATCCTCCTAGATTCAACAGTCCAAATATTCTCTGGCTCTTCGGCTCTCCGTGCTCCGGGAGTATCAAGTTTCAAACTCGACTCCTTATGCACTCGTGATATCTGACAACTCATGCTCGCTTGGTCGATCCAATGTCTGAGGTTCACCCCAAACGATCTGACGTCTTAGATTTTGTTCGGAAGATCGAACGAATGAGATTCCACTTCAGCGTTCCGGGGCTCCGAACTTCAGGAATCTCAAGTTTCAAAACTGCTCCTCCTCCTGAGGTCACAACAACCAACGACTATGATTCATCCCGACGATTCGATGCTTGATCTTCACTTCTGGTGATCTGACGACTCAGGTCTATCCCACTGATCGAATGGTCGAGATTCTATTCCGGGGTTACGGACTTCGGGAATCTCAAGGTTCAACTTTGATAGATTCTCTCTCCTCTGTGCGTGAAGTACTAAGGATCATGCACTTCCTTCTGATTCAATGACTGTTGATCTTCTTTCCTATGATCCAACAATCACGATCGTTCTTCCTCCTGAGCTTCTGATATCTCTCTGACTTAGAAGATTTATCAATTTTCAAAGGTCTCGAACCTTTGTTCCTTCTACAGATCCAACTTTGGGATCTCGTCAACACTTGTGAAAGTTTTATCTCTTCTGAGCTTCTACCCTTGAAAGGACTTCAATCTCCCACACACACCTTGCGTTCTTGGGATTTTGAATAACTCAGTTTGAATGATTTTATTGAAAAGAAAATGCTTCTTGCCCACCCGACGTTCTATTGCGTTGGTTCTTCGAAGCTTGTTGGATTCTTGACGCTATGCACACATTTCACCTGGTCTGAGTTTCCCTAGTTCTCTCTGAACTTCTCTGAGTCAATCTGAGACTCAGTCGACACACTCCTTGCGATCGAGATGCACATATTGCATACAAGTATCAGAAGAGAAACAATTGAAACTAATCTAGTTTCGTCATAAACTCATATAGTCAATCTCTCGAACAATCATACCTGAAATGAATCGAAATAAATCATACACACAAAATAAAATTCATTCAATCTCACATGAAATGAACACAATCCAAGGATTTGGGACAATTTCTGTCTGTTCTATTCATTCATGAAAAACAAGTTACATAGTATTTCTACTACTCTACTTTGTTCTACTGATATCTATCTTCTTCTCCCTATTCTGTCTATCTGTTACAATGCAACAATGAAAAATCTATCTAAGGACTACTCCACGAGCTCTCTGTCATGCCTGAAATCTATCCTATCAAACTCAAAGCTGTTACCTACTTTGTCCTATTACAATAACTACCAGTTATTTCCAGATAAAGTCAACACCCCATCTCTGTAATCTCTTACAATCCTTCATGACTTTACAAACAAGTTACAATTTAAAATTGATGTTTACAAAATATCCCACCAACCGATTTAAATTCTGAAATTAATGTTTGATTTGAAATTCTGGCATTGCTGAAATGTCATTCATTTGCTTCCACGCGTGCGTTGTTGAATTTGAAGGCGATGATCCTACATCATACTCCTCTGGTTAAAAAATTTCATGGACTCCTGTCCATGAGCTCCTGCACTGTCTTTCCATGCTTCAAAATACCAGGTTCTATGACCCAACTTGCATCTTCCATTGAATGATCTTTCCACTTCACTAAGTATTCGGGATATGTCTTCCTCCTGGTTTTCTTTCCATCCCTCTGTTCAATGATTTTCTCCATTTGAGGTTTTTCTGCTGTGGGCAATTGCTCTTCCCACTAGATTTCTTTCTGATCATCTGATTCTCCTGCCTCATCTCTCCTGTAAGGATACAGGTCTGCAACATTGAATATCGGTGATATCCCAACATTGTCTAGCAACTCAATCTCATAAGCATTGGCTGCGAATTTTATGAGAATCCGACATGGTCCTATCTTCTTCATCTTCAATTTGTTATACGTTCCCCTTGGAAACCTCTCTTTCTCAAATGAGCTAAAACTTCATCTCCAACTTCGAATTGAACTTCTCTCCTCTTTTGATCAACTCTGCTCTTGTATTTCTGGCTGCTATCCTGTAGCTTTTATCTGACTCTGTCATGGAGTTTTTGCATTTCTGTTGCAAAATCCTCTCCTCTAGCACTTCTGAACTCATCTTGATTCAAATCTCTCAACTCTGTAATCCCTCTTGGCTATATACCATACACAATTTCGAATGGACTTTTTCCTATGCTCTTGTTCACTAAATTGTTGAATGCAAATTCTGCTTGTGCCAGAATCTGATCCCATTGTTGACCTTGCTCAATGACTAAACTTCTCAACAAGTTTCCGAGACTCCTGTTTACTACTTCAGTCTGTCCATCTGTATGAGGGTGATATGCTAAACTAAAGGACAAGTTCGTCCCTATCCTTTTCCATAGAGTCCTCCAAAAGTTTCCTACGAATTTGGTGTCCCTGTCTGAAACTATGCTCCTCGACAATCCATGTAGTCTCACTACTTCTCTGAAAAACAAATTGGCAATGTGTGTGGCATCACTCGTCTTCTGAAATGGTATGAAATGTGCCATTTTTGAAAATCTGTCCACCACAACAAATATGGAATCGCTCCCTTTTTGATTTCTAGGCAATCCCAAAACAAAATCCATATTGATTGCATCCCATGGCCTTTCTGGAATTGGTAATGGCTGATACAAACCAATGTTTTGTTGTCTTCCTTTTGCATATTGAAAAATTCTGCATTTGTTCACAAACTTTTTCACCTCTGCTCTCATGCTCGGCCAATAGTACGAATAACTCAACTGTGCAAATGTCTTATCATGACCAAAATGTCCAGCTAAACCTTCACTGTGTTTCTCTTTCAGCAAGTTATCTCTCATTGAGCATTTTCGATATGCACAATTGGCTTCCCTTGAACAATAATCCACCCTGGATCAAATATTCAGTCCATGGGATTCTGTCTCCCAATAAAGGATTCTTGCATGCCTCATAAGCCTCCTTAAAATCTGCATCTTCTTTATACATCTCTTTGAGGTGTTGAAACCCTAAGGTCTCCACTTGGAATTCCTGTACAATCAAACTCCTCCTGCTCAAAGTATTTGCAAATTTGTTAGCAGTTCCAACAACGTGTTTAATAACAAAAGTAAATTTTGCATAAATTCTACCCATTTTGCATGTTTCTGATTCAACTTTTCTTGCCTAGCAATAAACTGCAAAGCTTGATTATCATTGTACAAGACAAATTCTTTAGGAATTAGATAGTGCCTCCATTTTTTCAAAGCTTGAATCACTGCATAAAATTCCTTGTCATACGTGGAATACTTCTGCTTGGCATCATTCAGTTTCTCACTGAAATAAACAACTGGCTTATTGTCCTGACTCAAGACTGCTCCAATAGCTAATCCACTTGTATCACATCTCACCTGAAATGTTTTTCCAAAATCTGGTAAAACCAGTAAAACCAGAATTGGTTGTTCTGTGATCTTCTCTTTCAACACTTTGAAACTTTTTTCAGCTTCCTCTATCCAACTAAAGGACTTGTGTTTCCTCTTCACAATGTCCAGCATGGGTGCACATATACCACTGCAATTTCTGATAAAATTTCTATAAAAGATTGCTAACCCATGAAAACTTCTTACCTCAAATATGATGCTTGACGATGGCCATTCTTTGATTGCTCTTACCTTTTCTGGGTCCATCTTCAATTCATTTGAAGAGATTACGAACCCCAAATATATGATCTCCTTCTTCATAAAATAACTCTTCTTCATATTTATCAACAATTTCTCTTGCTGCAACCTTTCCATCACTGATGTCAGATGTCTTAAGTGTTCTTCCTTTGTCTTACTGAAGATTAGTATGCCATATAGATATACTATGAAAAATTTCCCAATGAAGTCTTTCAACACTTCATTCATCAATCTCATAAATGTGCTTGGCGAATTTGTCAACCCAAATGGCATGACCAACCATTCAAACAATCCTTCGTTTGTCTTGGATGTTGTTTTCCATTCATCTCCCTCTCTCATTCTTATTTGATGATATCCACTCTTCAAGTCTATCTTGGAAAAATAGCTTGCTCCACTCAAATAGTCCATCAAATCATCCATCCTTGGTAAAGGAAATTTGTACCTAATGGTTATCTTGTCGATGGCTCGAGAATCTGTACACATTCTCCATCCTCCATCTTTCTTTGGACTTAACACAGTTGGTACTGCGCATGGGCTTAGGATTTCCCTGACTAAAACTTTATCCAACAACTCCTGGACTTGATTTTTGACTTCCATATTCTCTCTAGGTGTCAACCTATAAGCTGCTTTGTTTGGTAAACTAGCTCCTAGAATAAGGTCAATATGATGGCTTATACTCCTAATGGGTGACAATGAATGTGGTAACTCATCCACTACTATATCAACAAAGTTTTCTAATAGTTCCTGGATTTCTATAGGCAAATCTTCCACATAAGTATTTGTAAGGATAATTCTAGGCTTCCTCACTACAACATACTGCATTTCTTTCTCCTTCTTGACTTCTTTCAAGAGATCCTTCCCACTCATGAGAAGATGATTGAACTAGATTCCCTCTTTTTCTCTTTGTCTTCTATGGGTAAAAACACATGTGTCCTACCATTCTTTTCTAGGGTATAAGTATTCTTTCTTCCATCATGAATAAATTTTCGGTCATACTGCCACAACCTCCCCAATAAAATATGACACACATCCATAGGAATTACATCACATAGTATTTCATCCTTATAATCTCCTATTTTAAATTCAACTTGGCATTGTTGACTTACCATTACTTGATGTCCTTTTTGCAACCATGATACCTTGTATGGGTTTGGATGTGGAGTTGTCTTCAACTCCAACTTTTCCACCATCTCTGTGGATACTAGATTGTCAGTGCTCCCACTGTCTATGATCATCTTACAACCTCTGTCTTTCGACTTGCAAGCAGTTCTGAACAGACTTGTTCGCTGAACTGGTTCCTCTGGTTCCTTCTCTTGTTTAAGAAGAATATTTCTCATCATGAGGTTCCTTCCTCCTTCTGCTACTTTTGCTTCCACATGATTTTGTGCTTCAACAATGTGTGGTTCACCTCCTTATATTTTTCTGTCGGGACATTCCCAAGATTTGTGTCCTTTTCCATAGGTATAACATTTAACTACACCTCCTTTGGCTCTTCCATTTCCTCTACTTCTGGAAAATGAACCTCTTCCACCATGTTGTCCTTCTTTAGAACTTCCACCTTTCTCATGGTGACTATGTTGTTTGTCATCTTCATGCTTCGACTTCTGGAACTTCTCTCTGGTAGTTCCGTGACCTCTTCTTGAGTTTCCTCCTCTGCTTCGTTGGCTTTTCTTCCTGGCCAATTTTTCTTCAGCTTTCAAGGCTACTTGATAAGCATCCTCGACCATACTAACTGACATCATGCTGATCTCTTCTGAGATTTCATATCTCAGCCCATTGATATATCTGGCTATCTTTTCATCTTCATTTTCCTTCTGTCCAGCCCTGATGTTCAGTCTGTAAATTATTTAGTGTACTCCATCACTAATAAACCTTTCTGTCTTAGGTTCTGCAATATTATGTAAAGATTAATTTGGTAATCCTTCAGGACAAATTTGGCTTTCAACTTAGCTACCATCCTATCCTAGTTTTTAATTTTATGCTTACCATTTCTCCTGCGTTCGGCTTGCAGTTCATCCCACCATAGGGCTGCATGACCTTTCGGTCTTGTCACTTCATGCTTCACCATCTTGTCTTCTTCGATATTTTCGTAATCTAAGTATTTGTCCATAGCACGTACCCAATCCAACAATTCTTCAACTTCTAAATTGCCCTCATACATTGGTACATCTATTCTTTCTCTGGCTCCTATTTTTGAAACAAATTTTATTAAGCGATCTTGTGCAACATCCTCTGCTACATTCTCTTCGACCTCTTATTCTTCTTCGCTCTCAGCTTCACTGATATCTCCAGTGTCTGGTGCTCTTCTTTGCGCTATTTCCATGGTGTCCAGTCTCATTCGGAGTCGCCTCATTTTTTCTTCCATTTCTTCATTCACTTTGCACCTTCGGGGTGGCATAATTTCACTGCGTCACCTACAAACATAAATCAAATTTATTTGATACTGCAAATGATACCAACTTTCCTCCTCTCTCCTTTTGTCCACTGTTTGCAAACAAACTTAAAATCTGCTCTGATACCACATGATGCAGCCCCCCTACTTCCCCATAGGTTTGCACGACCTCCCAGTCTTGGATCTCCGATTCTCGAGTCGAAAGACTCTTTGGAACCTTAAAGGTCCCCCTCTGTATCTAAACACAGGACCCCTCGGCTACCTGGTGCAGGTTTGACAACAACCCACGACCTTCCCTTTCGCTTTATTGCGAAAACTCAGAGTGCCGACGTTAGCTCCTTTTCAGATAAGCCTTCTCTTGGCGTGACCTAGGGCTATAACCACATTAGTGCAGGCGCAGTTACAAGCGGTTTGGATTCAAACTGCCTTTGGGCCCGCAATGCTCCTCCAACATCCACGTGTCCTCCTAATGAAACCATGGTTCGAATTGCGGTCCACCCCTGATATCTTGAATTCCTCACAACTTCTGTCCCCGCAATGACACGGGATCGTTGATCTCGTGATCTTGACGATAATGTCCAAAAAAATGATTCAAATATGCATCCTTCTTATCTACAGACCAAATCAACTCCCTTTGAATCAACGGTCAAGGTTTCTTCGTGATTTCGGACTCCGGGAGTTTGAAATCTCAAACCCAACTCTCTTTCGTACTCCAACCTTCCGGAGTTTGATGATCTACAGACACCTGTCCCATAAATCAACGGTCCTGCCTTCTCTTCGGTTGATTGACCCTCAACTTAGATCAATGGTCCAACGACCCCCTTCTCGATCAACGCTCAAGATTTCCTCCAGGTCTCCGGACTTCTGAGATCTCAAGTCTCAAGTCTCTTTTTCCCATTGAATTTTACCCGGAGTCTAAGATCCTGATGCATGTCCTTCCTGATCCGACGATCGAGGATTTCTTCGGGGATTTACCCAGAGTTAACATATTTGCGCCACGTCTACTCCGAATCCGACGACTCTTCGAGCTTCGGGTGTTTCAAGTTTCATCTTCTGCCTTCCTCTAGACCTTATGACCCACTGACACGTACCCTCCTGGATTCAACGGTCCAGATATGCTCCGACTCTTCGTCTCTCCGCGCTTCGGGAGTATCAAGTTTCAAACTCGACTCCTTATGCACTCGCGATATCTGACGACCCACGCTCGCTTGGCAGATCCAACATTTGAGGTTCACCCCAGACGATCTAACATCTCAGATTTTGTTCGGATGATTGAACGACTAAGATTCCACTTCGGTGTTCCGAGGCTCCGAACTTCGGGAATCTCAAGTTTCAAAACCGCTCCTCCTCCTGAGCTCACATCAACCAACGACTATGATTCATCGTGGCGATTCGACGCTTGATCTTCACTTCCGGTGATCTGATGAATTAGGTCTATCCCACTGATCGGATGGTTGAGATTCTATTCTGGGGTTCCGGACTTCGAGAATCTCAAGGTTCAACTCTGATAGATTCTCTCTCCTCTGTGCACGAAGTACTAAGGATTGTGCACTTCCTTCTGATCCGACGACTCTTGATCTTCTTCCCTATGATCCAACGATCACGGTCGTTCTTCCTCCTGAGCTTCTGATATCTCTCTGACTTAGAAGATTTATCAATTTTCAAAGGTCTTGAACCTTTGTTCCTTCTACGAATCCGACTCTGGGATCTCGTCAACACTTGTGAAAGTGTTATCTCTTCTAAGCTTCTACCCTTGAAAGGATTTCGATCTCCCATGCACACCTTGCGTTATCGGGATTTCGAATAACTCAGTTCGAAGGATTTTATTGAAAAGAAAATGCTTCTCCCCCACCCGCCGTTCTTCGAAGCTTGTTGGCTTCTTGATGCTATGCACACCTTGCATACAAGTATCAAAAGAGAAACAATTGAAACTCATCCAGTTTCGTCACGAACTCATACAGTCAATCTCTCGAACAATCATACCTGAAATGAATCGAAATAAATCATACACACAGAATAACATTCATTCAATCTCACATGAAATGAACACAGTCCAAGGATTTGGGACAATTTCTGTCTATTCTATTCATTCATGAAAAACAAGTTACATAATATTTCTGCTACCCTACTCTGTTCTACAGATATCTATCCTCTTCTCCCTATTCTGTCTATCTGTTACAATGCAACAATGAAAAACCTATCTAAGGACTGCTCCACGAGCTCTCTGTTATGCCTGAAATCTATCCTATCAAACTCAAAGTTGTTACCTACTTTGTCCTATTAAAATAAGTACTAGTTATTGCCAGATAGAGTCAAAACTCCATCTCTGCAATCTCTTACAGTCCTTCACGACTTTACAAACAAGTTACATTTTAAAATTGATGTTTACAAAATATCCCAACAATCGATTTAAATTATGAAATTAATGTTTGATTTGATATTCTGGAATTGCTGAGATGTCATTTGTTTGCTTCGACGCGCGCGTTGTTGACTTTGAAGGTGATGCTCCTGCATCAAGTATGCTTCCACCCAATAATCTACCTATACTGCATAGAGGGGCCCCTTGTAGAGGCATTGTAAATCATGGTAATTTTCTTTAGTCCTTCCAACTGGAGCATCAAGGGTACAAACCTCCAAGTTTGAGACATTATCTCCTTGCATTGTTTAGCAATGATCAGAGAGACTACAATAGTTAGGTCTATACCCGTCATCTAATAGGTGATCTCCAAAGATGACAATGTCAATATGGGACCTACAATAGTAAATAGTGTGATGCTTCCAAACATATGGTTTTCCTAAAAGAATGAGACAAACTCCAAGCATGGGAACATCATGCAACACCTCATTTTAAGATATTAAATTCATATTATAGGGGACATGGATCATTGATGTTAATGCATCACCCCTAGCTCAAGAAACTAATGGTGTATCGTTGGGTATGAGACCTCATTGGCATTGTCATGTTCTTGATGACCTCTTATGAGATCAAGTTGTTTTCGCTGTGATTGTAAACAATGAAATGTAGCGATGTCCCCTTCACCCATATCTACGAGTGGAAGAATCATTCACCTTCCTCAGACTCCTTTGGTTCCATTGGTTAGACCTTTGCAATGGTGATAGTAGCATTGAGTTTCATGCCAATGATCTATGTTCCCTTATCAAAGGAATTTTGTGGCACAGATGTTGAATTAGAGTATAAATATTTCAACTCGACCAAAAATGGTTGTCTAGTGCGACATTGTCATTGATATGCCAAGGGATTTTGTGGTGATCACACCATTTTCTTATGTCTATCTTCCCCTTTTTCTTCTTTGTATGCGGCTTAGATTGGTTGACTTGATGCTCATTATATTTGCTTTGTCCTTTGTTTCGAGATTGAGGGTTGACTTTACCCTTTTTGCTAGGCAATGTAAGTCCAAGTTCAAACACTTTCTTACTCTGCCAAAATTTTTACTCAATCTAGATGGCATAATGGTAAGATCCCAATGAAGAGATGTCCAAAAATTCCAATTCTATTTGGATGTAATTGTGAAGGCCAATGCATTATTTTAGTACTTGTGTCATTTAGATTCTTGAATACCATGTTTTGTACGCAAGGTTTGAAAGGTGTTGAGGTACTCCAGTGCACTCTAGTCTTTACCTTGATACAAGTTTGTCCATCTCATGTAGTAGTGTTCATAGTTTCCAATCAGTAAATAGTCCTCCTTGAGGACATTAACAAATTATGCCCAAATGGGTTCTGCAACATACAATTCGAAATCTTATATTGCACAAATAAATATCGCACTAATTTTTTACACGGGGAAGGGATTTTAGGAGTGCAAAAACAACCTTCTTAATGTTGGAAAATAACCCTCTAGCAGATTTAATAATCTCCCTAAAGATTCTACAAGTATCTTTCCTTCAAATAAAGGGATATAGAAATTAACATGTACATTAAAATGTGTCGTTCTTTGAAATGATTGCATGTCAAAGGTGCCTTCGTCATTATTGGGAGGTGTTAAATGATTTGGGTCGAATGGTCCATCATCTTGTTCCTATGTTTCTTAAGGGCTTCCTAGAGAAACAACTTGATAGGATCTTTCTTTTTCTCCATGGGTGGCTGCTTGGATCAACAAGGGAAGTCCCAATGTTTGTTAGTTTGAGGCCCAATTCTTTGTATCTTGACCTCGTCAAGGACATGCATGGAAAATCCTTTGAGCGCAAATAATTTTTATACCACTGATCTATATTGGATTGACAACAAAATGAAAGAACACAATAATGTAGAGATATCACAAGAACAATATTGAAAACAAAGGTATTATAGAGAAAACTAAATTCTATTGATGAATCAAGAAGTGAAAAACACTGCAATATACACAACAATAAAAAATGGCTATAATGGTGGTAGTTTATCTCATAGAAATGTAACATCCTGCTCTTGCACACTTCTGATGTGACTTATTCTTTGAGGACACTTACGTGCAAGTGATCCATCTCATTATATGATTGATTGTTTCACTTATGGATTATGATGATATGTTATTTGATTATATTTGTATCGACATATTCTATTATCTGGTTTCTCTTGAGTGTGCAGGACTCTGGACCGATTGAGTATGCCGATGGCATCGATGGACCTCCTTGGACTCCGGATCGAGTCGGGGAGTGGATAGTTTATGGTTTGTGTATTTTTGTTATTGCATATGTGACATATGACTAGTATATTATGATGTTGATTTTGGATCACTGACATGTTTCGTTGATGGATGCAGGTTGACGATAGATTTCTAATCAGACTCACATTTGGAGTAAATGGGTCATGCACGACAACCAAAGATATTGAGGGAGAGGTGTGGAAGCAACCCTGCCACAACCTACTAGCACTCCCGCCGTGGCTCGAACTGTAGGTTAACGATTACCTAGTTCGAGAGATCCACGATGCTGTGAGGGGAGACTGAGACAGTTGCTCACGAAGATTCTAAGGGGTGCACAATAAGGCATGGTCCTTATTCCTTAGAGGCCCTTAGTCTCCCACAAGGTCACCTGACGGAGTATTGACTCTAAGGGTTCGACGTCTACCAAAGTCAGTCAAAAGGTGAGTGACACCCTTGGAGCACGTAATTCGTCTTGAAGGGCACGTCACATAATTGGAACATGAATAATAGAGAGTGGCACCCTTGGAACACATAGTGCGTCTTTAAGGGCACGTCACATAATTGGAACATGAATAAAGATGAGTGACACCCTTGGAGCACGTAGTGCGTCTTGAAGGGCACGTCGTGATGTTTAAAAACATGTGAGTCAATGAACGTAGGTGCCTAGAAAACAATATCTTACCTTGACATGGTCAGCCTTAAATTGATTATGTATAAGTAAAGTTTATTAAATTATAACCTCTCCCTTAAAAAAATTCTAAGCCTGGTTGAATTTGAAGCCTAGGTCTAAGTAGGATAAGAGGACTAAAAATTAATTAAACAATTAATAAAGGGGGGATGAAGAAAAGAAAAGGGGGAAAATTAAATTTATAATTTAAAGGAGGATAAAATTATTTAAAAATTTAATTGTTGTGTATGTGCACAACTTGCTAAATTCGAACTTAGATAAAAATAGGAATATAAATGCAAAAGAAATGTGGAACATAGAAAGGGATCTAGTATAGAGAACTTTCCAAAAACGAAGTCAACTAAACTTTAAGAAGGGTGTCAGTCATTAAAGGAAATTTAGGCAATAAAGGGACATAGATGAGTGTTTTTAGGAACGCTTTTAGGTGGGTGAGAGAAATTGACAATTTAATTAAATAAATTAAATGAATTTCTAGTGCAACTAAGGGATTGGGTGACAAGTGTACGAATGAGAATATTTCCTAATCAATTTTTAATAAAACAAATTTAATGTGCAATGTCACTAAGAAGAAATCTATAAAAGAAATGGCAGAGAAAAGGGGGAAGGGATCACTTTTTGGCTAGTGTAAGGTTATGCTGCCGGATTTTACTTGACTGATTTTTCTTGTGGGAGTTGGGATACCCAGTTCGGATAGGAGTGGTAGCTCGACCTAGCGAGGCGAGCTGGGACATAGCTTATTCTCTGGTTTGTGTGCTTGGCCCCTTTGTAGCTTGGGGGGCTAAGGGGGAAGAAGAGAACCCCTAGCGTTGGCTGGGAGGTACCGGTGAGGTCTTAATGATTAGAAAGAAAGGAGTTGGACAGAACGCAAGCACGAGACATCAAGCTTTGGATTCTTCTTCCTTTAGTTACAGTATTCACCTTAAGAATTGTACTTATATTAAATGAAAATTTGTGTATCTATTTAGATGTTTGTGTAGATTGTAATAGATTCCACAAATGAAGTTGAACGAGTTCCTTAATATTGGTGTAACCAAACTAAATGTTAGTGGGTTGTGATTTGATTCTTTTAACAGGCGTTATTGAAATTTAACTATTGTTGTCTCCATTCATAGTCCTTGAAGTTATATCAATAGTTGCAATGATTTTTATATTACTCAAAATATAGTGGGATACCCATATTCGGACCTGCTGCATGTTTATTTTTTTAAAAAGAACCAATTTAGAGGGTGCCATTTTTTTTTGAAACAAAAATTGTTGATCTTACTACCGGAATCTTGAATTCAGGTCTTGCTTGATGTTCCCTTGTATTCCCTAGCTTAAGTATAGGGGGTCGCTACCGCTGATGTGCTTACCCGTTTTTAAACTCACNTTTTGATTATGGATTATGATGATGTTGTGGATCTGATGATATGTTATTTTATTATATTTATATCGACATGTGCTATTGACTGGTTTTTCCTAAGTGTGCAGGACTTTGGATCGTTTGAGGATGCTGATGGCATCGGTGGACCTCCTTGGATTCCGTATCGAGTCAGGGAGTGGATTGTTATGGTTTGAGTGTTTTTGATATTGCATGTGACATATGACTGGTATATTATGATGTTGATTTTAGATCGCTAACATGTTTCATTGATGGATGTAGGATGACGATAGCTTGCTAACTAGACTCATATTTGGAGTAAAGGGTTCACACAAAACAACAAGAGATATTGAGGGAGAGGTGTGGTAGCGGCCCTGCCACAACCTACTAGCACTCCCGCCGTGGCTCGAACTATAGGTTAATGATTACCTAGTTCGAGAGGTCCACGATGCCATGAGGGAATACTATGATAGTCTCTCATAATGATTCTAAGGGGTGTGAAATAAAGCAGGGTCCTTATTCCTTAGAGGCCCTTAGTCTCCCTCAAGGTCGCCTGATGAATTTTTGACTCCAAAGGTTAGACGTCTACCAAAATTAGTCAAAAGGCGAGTGACACCCTTGGATCACGTAGTGTGTCTTGAAGAGAACGTCGCATAATTGGAACATGAATAAGGTGAGTGGCAC
Organism: Picea sitchensis; assembly: GCA_010110895.2. NCBI lineage: Eukaryota > Viridiplantae > Streptophyta > Pinopsida > Pinales > Pinaceae > Picea > Picea sitchensis. The sequence goes on along the minus strand of SNQJ01S0002773.1, from coordinate 31,056 downwards.
TCTTGGAGCACGTAGTGTGTCTTGAAGGGCACATCATGAAGTTTAAAAATAGGTGAGTCAATGAACCTAGGTTCCTAGAAAACAATATCTTATGTTGACTTGGTCAGCCTTAAATTAATTATGAATAAGTAAAGTTTATTAAATTATAACCTCTCCCTTAAAAATATTGCTAAGCCTAGTTGAATTTGAAGCCTAGGTCTAAGTAGGATAAGAGGACTAAAAAACAATTACTTAAACAATTAATAAAAGGGGTATGAAGAAAAGAAAAGGGGGGAAATTAAATTTATAATTTAAAGGAAGATTAAATTATCTAAAAAAATAATTGTTGTCTATGTGCAAAAATTGATAAATTTGAACTTAGATAAAAAGAGGAAAATAAATGAAAAAGGAATGTGGAACATAGAAAGGAATATAGTCTAGAGAACTTTCCTAAAATGAACACAACTAAACTTTAAGAAGGGTTTCATTCATTAAAGGAAATTGCTGGAATAAAGGGACAACAATGAGCGTTTGTAGGAATGTTTTTTGGTGGGTGAGGGAAATTGAGAAATTTAATTAAATAAATTAAATGAATTTCTGGTGCAACTAAGGGATTGGGTGACAAGTGTACAAGGGAGAATATTTCCTAATTAATTATTAATAAAACTAATTTAATGTGTAAATGGAAAGGTCACTAAGAGGAAATCTATAAAAGAAATGGCACAGAGGGAGGAAGGAGAATTTTTTGGCCAACATAAGGTTATGCTGCCAGATTTTTCTTGACTAGATTTTTCTTGTGGGAGGTAGGATACCCAACTCAGATAGGAGTAGTAGATTGACTTTGCGAGACGACCTGGGTGCTATCTTATTCTATGGTTGTGTGATTGGTCCCTTCGTGGCTTGAGGGGCTCATGGGGAATAAGAGTACCCCTAGCGTTGGTTGGGAGGTACCGGTGATGTCTCAACGGTTAGCAAGAAAGGAGATGGATGGAGCACAAGAGTGGGGAAACAACTCAAATTCTTCGCCCTTCGGTTATGGTAGACATGTCTTTAGTTCTGTGTAATTTAGTTAAATGTTTTATATGTTTTATATGTGTTTATGAATTGAAATGTTTTCTGTATAGTTGGGCATGCTTGTTTTATTTGGTGGCTAAAAGATTTATATGGATTTCCCTTTCTGGACTGAAATTCATCCGTTGTCTCCTTCCCATTCCCCTTGTTCAATTTAAATGCTTGATCCTTGACTGTAATACCATCCTACTGCGCCGAGGAAAGGATTTGTCTCTGCGCCCTCATACCCAATTCAATATTTGTTGGTTATCCTTGTCCTGAGTAATTTCTCTCAACCTCTCCCTCTCATGCTGTGTTCACCCTTTCATCCCTACGATCTAGGCATTTTCCTCTCGAAATCCTCCAATGGTTAACCACTCACATGTTGCTTCCTATTCCCAAGGAATTTCCCATTGTTCACTCCCCATCACCCATTATTTTGAGCGTAGGTGTGTCACTCTCCTCCGCACTTGGAGCAAATCGTATGGTGCAAATCGCCCAACGCTTTCACTCCTCACAATAGGAATTTGAATGATCTCCCTTGTGTTTTACTCTTACTTGGCCCAGTATTCACTTGGTGTCTCTGTGTGTCCATTGTGTGATTTATTATCATCCTTTCTCCTCTACGTTGTTGAGGGAAGTCTAGAAAAAACCCCTACGAAATCCTTTCCTTGTCTTTGTGTATGGGTCATCCATAACCCACCATGCTTGGTCGCGTTTCATATAAGTTTTGGGTGTCATATGCTGCCCAACTGGTAAAGCCTGAGACATGGTCCACATGATGAGTACTATCTCTAGTTGCAGCTTTGTTCATGATTGGGTTCCTTGCTGGCCTGTAGAAAACAACCCCAAAATTGAGTAGTTATCTCCGTGCTTTTCCTTCATTTTTGTGGTATTTAATGGGTGAATGATTGGAGGGATGCAGCCTTAGCTCGACCTTCATAAAACCTCTACGTTCATCTGCGATCACTTCCTTTAGGCTTGACCCTTCCTCAAGATGTTTGATGCCTGTAATGTATTCATTTCCTTTCCATAAATTTTTACCATTTCAAGGTCCAGACTGAGGGCCAGATCGAGTGTCGTATCCGAGACCGTTGTGTAAAATTTAGCTGGGAAATATCGTGATATTTAACCCTTGCTAACCCATTTCTCCTTGAGTTTTAAAGGTTCAATTATGTTCATGTTCCCCATGCTCTGTACTATTCTATAGATTTTAACTGTCTTAAGGAACCCAGATTCATTTCTTACCTTTGTTGAAAACTTGGTTGATTTTTGTTCTGCTGTTAGGGAGTTATGGTTAATGTATAATCTGGAATAAATTCATGGTGCATTTTTGAACTCACAGCTTGGTATAATTTAATTTATCCTTGAACTCTTTTTCCCATGGTGTTTTGATCCTAGATTTCTCTCTGCGTTGGACACTTGAAATCACCCAGATCTTGTTTTCTTCCTGGTGATTGTATTTGCTTGGCGACTGTCAACCTCTGTGTTGTAATCCCTTAATAACTGAGTATTTGATTTCGGTCAAGTATCCCCCATTTTATTGTTGCTGAGTAACGTTCTACATGGATGAATTACTGGAAAATTTGTATGTACTACACCTCTGAAACTCCCTTTTATGCTTACTGGGATTTTTAAAAAATCATTTTAAATTCTATAGGAATCTCGTGGTATGTTCATCGGAGGCTCTTTGTTGGCACTCTTTGACATCTTGTTGTTATCCACAAACACCTAGAATATTGTTACCTCACCTTTAACCTCTACCTTTTGGGATGCAAATCTTACCCCCGCCGATTTCTTACTGCCTTTATTCTTTTATTTCGAATTGTTTTTTCGTTATCAAAAAATTCTCTGTAATAGGGTCCGAATGAAGGTCTGGATGGAGGACTGGATGAAGGTCTAGATGGAGGACTGGATTAAGGATCGGATTGAAACTAAACCATTTTTCACAGGTTCATGGGTTGGAATAGTTACAGAATTTTTCCTTGGGATTCTTAAACTCTGATTGTAGCTTAACCTCTAATTACCTATTAATTGCTACAATTGATTGGTCATATTTAATCCGTTTAAAGAAATTGAAAAAAAGTAATGCACTTTTAATTATGTAAGAACAAGTTATTGTAACATCCCGCTCTGGCGCACTTACCAAACTTATTCTTTGAGGAGACTTGCTCGCAAGTGATCTGGATTTTTATGATGATAAAACTTTTTCCTTCATTATGATGCGTTAAGTTATATGACAAAATGTTTTTACTACGTTGATGTAGCTAGGTTCTGCTGACTCAGTTTCTTTGAGTGTGCAGGATTTCAAACCTTGAGAATGAAGAGGCATCAGTGGAACTC
>SNQJ01S0002773.1:12052-24903 GCA_010110895.2 Picea sitchensis | reverse complement strand
GTCAAATCAAAATTTAAGGAGAAAATGTGGTGTGATAAAGAATTAGAGGAAAAAATAAAATTAAGGTATTATAAGGATGTAATCAACCCTAATCTAGAATATCAAAATTATCTATCTATTTTTCCAATTGTAAAGAAAAAAATAAACATTGCTAAGATAAGAACAAATTCTCACGAGCTCCATAGTGAAACTAGGCGTTGGTCAATTCCTAAAATGCTATGGGATGAAAGAGTGTGTCACCTCTGTGACACTAAGAAGGTTGAATATGAAAAGCACTTTCTATTAGATTGTCCAACCTATACCCATATTAGATCTCATTTTCAAAATATTTGTCACACTACCAACCTTCCTAACCTTTTAACGCAACAAAAGTATGGTGATCTTGGAAATCTTCTCTTAATGCTTTTCGAGCACATAAATTTTTTTCTAAAAAATCGCAAGTAATCACTTACCTTCTTAAGGTCCGATAGACATGACTACCATCAATCATCATCATCATCATCAATAAACATGACTACCATCAATTTGCAAATGTGTAGAATTTATAACATTCCATTTTTATTATATATGATAAAATATAATATTACATTAAAATTATGTCTTTAAAAATTATTATTTAAATTTATATTTTTTCCATTAAAATATAATAAATCAAAAATATAAAAATTTTAATTTTTAAGATAATTAATTTTCTTACCATTTAATAAATTAATAATTATAAAAAAATTAATTTTTTAAAATAATTAATTTTCTTACCATTTATTAAATTAGGAATAAGAAATAACTATTATTCTTATAAATTATGAATAAAAAATAATTATTATTCTTATAAATCTAAATAATGATCATTTCATTAAATTTAAATTTGGTTGGTGTTTTCAAACCCATTAAAATAGAGTTTTCAATGTATCAATATTTGCTTCCAAAATTCAAAACTTAAATTTAAACACTACAAAATATGGAATTTAAAAAATGCACACAATTATGTAATTTCAATACATTCATTATATACAAATCTATACTTTTCAAGTTCTCCTTATTTTCTTTATTAGAGCTACTTAATATAAAATGTAAAATGGTTATACATATTAGATTTTTATAATTTAAAATAAAAATCAATATTTAAATAAAAATTATTAATTATTTTTTGTTTAATTAGAAATATTATAAAATTATTAAAATAAAAATATTAAATACATTATTTAATATAGTTTTAAATTTGTTATAATAAATTTAGCATCATTTAATATAGTAATAAGTTTTAGTTAATTAATAATTACTTTATTTTAATTTCATGCTCATAGAATGTTTTTTTTTTCTTAATAATTTTTAATTCAATCAATAATTTAATTAGATACTAAATATATAATATATATTTTCATTCATATTATTATCATTTAACTTTTACTTTGATGTCAAAATGCATAAACTATAAGATTATTTTTCTCATATTTAATAACATATGTATATTAAGTAATTTTGTTTTATACTTTTCAATTTAACTTTTTTTCATTATAAATTGACAATTCATAAATTATACATAAGGTTTCATGTTTCTCATGCCATTCAATATTTATCCTTCAATATGTTTCAAGGGTGTCATGTTTCGCATATTCTTCAAATATCCAAACTTTCTTAGTGGGAAAATGGTGCAACTTGTTGAGACCATGTTAACTCAATTGTTTCATTCATAGAAACAAAATGTTAAAGTAAATCAATTAACCATATAATTTTTGGAGGTCCAATATACAAAAGTCAATGTTCATAAATAATAATAATCATCATCATTATAACAATATTTTTTATTATTTTAATTAATTAATTTTCAAATATCTTATTTCTAAATTGTATAAATAATAATGGGTTCTTGAGATTTTTCATCTTCATCTAATTATGAATCTATATTAATAATTGAACTTGAAAATACATTTTATAAATATATTATTGAGAAAAAAATCTCATGATTTTATTAAAATGTTTATCAAAATTACATTATTTCTTTGCAAAAAAGACATATAATCTTAGACTCAACATCAAGTAGTTCATCCTCAAGTGTACACGCCCTTAAGAACAAGACTAACTATTAGATCCTTTCCTTCTCCCCTCAAGACATAATTTCATAATTTTGTTTGGTTATAATATTTAGCTAATGACATGTCCATATTTAAACCATGATCATTATACTTATCTAAATCTATCTCCAACAAACTCTCTTGTGACATGTCCATATTTAAACCATGATCATTATACTTATCTAAATCTATCTCCAACAAACTCTCTTGTGACATGTCCATATTTAAATTACCATGATCATTATACTTATCTAAATCTATCTCCAACAAATCTTGTGACATGTCCATATTTAAATTACCATGATCATTATACTTATCTAAATCTATCCTTCTACCAGACATGTCAAAAGAGATGTATGTGTATTAATAAAAGGGATGTATGTATATTAATAATTAAGGAATATATTATATGAATTTATCATAAGATTTTTTATTATCATTTCTTTATCAATATATTGTATATATATAGTATAGGGATGTATGTATATTAATAAAAGGGAATATATTGTATATATATATAGTATAGGGATGTATGTATATTAATAAAAGGGAAGTATGTATATTAATAATTAAGGAATATAGTATATGAATTTATCATAAGATTTTTTATTATCATTTCTTTGAGTTAATATATGTATATATGATTTGCATGAAACTAATGAAAACTTTTCTTATATTTTGATCATGAGAAAATTTGTGCTTGAAATGGAAATAAACATCATAGAGTTTTAATTAGAGTATATATGCACAAAATTACTTAAAGGCATAATGCACCCTAAGTAAAAAATTTCTTACCGAGTGTGATATCCCATCTTATAGTAGATTAATAAAATAAAACGTAAATGGAGATTATCCTTTACAACTTTATTATGAAGCATCAACTATGTGTGGTTGTTGTTGGCACACTTGCTTATACTAAGAGGGGAATGGTATGAGACTATTTTTACTCTTTTTATTGTACTATACATATCATTTCATTACTTTATTACCTTGAGAAATCAGTAAAAGATATATACAGACATAAAGTGCGAAGTACTCAAATATTTAATGTGGAAACCTAAATGGGAGAAAACCATAGAAATATTTATTAAAATATATTCCACGAAACAACACAGTAGAGACACCAATTTTGTTACAATTTTACATACACCAACTTGAAAGAGACACTAATCCCTTCACTTGAGAACCAACTCAGCAACACTTGTGAACCAACCTACAGTTACAATGTTTGCAAGCACCAACTTTCTTTGGAGACACCAATTCATTGAGCACCAATTCAATGAGATGTAGGCACCAACCTACTAGATACACTAATCTCCTCAGCTTGTTTGTTTTTAGTTAATTTCTTTAAGCTTAAAATTTTATGCATTACAAAAAACATCACTTCACTAATACTTCACCTACATAAATATGTTGTTTCAACAACTACTATGTGGTTGTTGTAATTACCATAAAAATCCCCACTTGCTCACAAGCAGTGAGACTTTATATCTTCCTTGTTTGACCTCGCACCTCCTCTTAGAACATTCATGTTTCTCTCTTTTCATGCACGATAACCTCCAAAGTCTCACCTTCATTTCATCGACATGCAAAATCTTTTACCTCAAATACATTATGTTTCTCTCTCTTTCATACCTGATAACCTCAAAGTCTCACCTTCATTTCAAATCGACATGCAAAATGTACACCTCAAATGAATTAGGGAATAGTTATTTATAGAGGTTACTGTGGGGAATTTTTATGGATCAGGTCAACTCCATAAGTTGATCCCATATGCCCAATTCTTTTTCTTCTACATAAATCATGCTCACAGGGTCAGCTCCATATCCTTTGACTATCCTTCAAATTGGGTTGTAAAACAATCCTTTGAAGCCAGTCCCATTTTCCTTCCATCGTACGCAATCTCCTCATTAGTCACAACATAGACCCATAACACTCAGCAAATGTCATATGAGTTCCAGGATTAATTCATGATCATCGATCTATTCACCAACCACCAAAACACACAACACAACATTGATTCTAAACAATCATTCAATGAACCTCAGATTAAATTGTGACCGTTGATTTCAAGGTCGATTTGTCATGTTCACTACATATCGGGACCATCGGAGCACTTGGGAACTGGGGTATCGGGTATCAGACTCACCACACTCCTTTAACCTTTCAACCGGTCTAGTATCTCATACACCAGTATATGATGCACTATCTAAACCACCGATAATACAAGGTTGTCGACCCATCAGGCCCCCAGGGGTATAACATCGCACGTTCAAATTGATTCTCTCATATGTTTAGCCACTAGGTATCAGGTATTAGTAGAGCATCGGGTATCTGATATCGCCATTGAAACACAACCAAGTTTTAATAAATTTTTTGAGGTCCGATATGGAACATTGTAGGACTCAATCAACTTGYGCCATGTGTTATTGACATATAACTAAAATCACCATGTTGATGTGGCACAAGGGCATGGCATCGATCACTGTCCCAATTGGGTATTGGCTCACTGYGGTACTAKCCCACCATGCTTTCACACATTCATTACAGTTACACCATCATCCAATATCTGATATGTCTATATAAGTTGATGTATGGTACTTCACTCTTCAATTTTTATCTCCAATTATCAACGGTCAGATCTTCTTTCTCATTTATATTGTGTGTCTCGACCACTAGGGAATTGGCCCACCTGGAAACTCTTTCACCATGTGTTCACTCCATTCTAGTATACTTGATACCTTATATCAGATTATTGCATATTAGGATATCACGATATCATGGTTCACTTTATAGATATGTTTGAGGTTTCGATATTTGATATACTAGGATATTGATCCTTCATTATTTACCATTGATATCTAATGATCAATGGTCAGGTCTCCCTAGAGATTGTTGTCCCATTGTTGGCTCGAAGTTGTAATACCCTAGGTTCAAGTTATCTTAACCAATAAAACCCTTCAGATACTGACCCTTTTGGCATCACCTACAAGCAAGTGAAGGCTTCACCCGAGGCATCTATTAGGGTTGCAGGAACCAAGTTTATGCAGTAGTCAGGGTATGGGAGGTGATCATATGATTCATTCCTACTTATCTATATGTGTGCATTATCATTTGTATGTTATTCCTTGGTTACTTAGTGAATTCAGTTATAAAGTACCATTATACTGCAGATTGCAACATAAACCAATTTTTGTAACATTCATAACTACATTGCAGTGATCATATAATAAACAGGTCTAGTATAACATGCATAACATACTATTCATCAAAAATCACATGAAAAGACAAGAAGACACAGTAATTAACGTGGTTCACCCAACTTTGGGCTATTTCCACAATGGTTGGCTTCTTCATTATTCTTTTTGTAATCGTCTCAATCTTGTGCACTGCACTTACAATAGATATATCATGATATATTTCTCTCCATATTTCCTAGCCTCTCTGCAGTGAAAGCCTCTCTCTAAAACTCTCCTTATTCACTCAGACATAGACTTCTTCTCTCATATTGAGTCTATTCTCTTACTCTTTTTGTGAACGAACCATTATTCTACCTAACCCATTACATATTTATGCATGGATTCTAGGGCTCAAAATCCTACTTTATTAACCCCAAAAAACTAATTACAACTCATTATGACTCATACAACTCGTGTTGACTTGTTGTTCGGGCATGTTTTTCCTGCTTTTTCATCTACATGTTGCTTTTTCCTTTTCGATTTTTGTTCTTATTTTGCATTTGCATGTTTCCTTTTCCTTTCATATTTTTCATGTCAAACTAATGCCCTTCCTTTTCTCCCGCTTTATCTTCCAACTTTATTTTCTTGCTTTATTCTCTTTCCTTTATTCTCCTCTAAGTATGCTTTTATTGTACACTTCAATCCTAAATGATCCCTTGCTATGCACTTCACTCCTACCTTCTCTTAATTCTTATGTTGTTGTTGTTGCACACCTCCTCCATACTTATGATTTTTCTCAAAATTGTATCCAAAATTGTTTGTCTAACAGGCCCCCAACACTCACTTGTGTCTCGTCCCGAGCCACTCAATATTGTCGTGTCGTGCTCTTCCATACCTCCATGAATTTTTGGGAGGTTTCCCTCACTATCGTGACTTATTTTGTCACTTTTGCATATTAAATTTCCTCTACGACCTCCGTAGTCAGGGTCGTGATTTTATCCCCTATTTCCTGTGATGCTTTCTCTGTCATTACCTACACAATGGCCAATTCCCCAATTACTCTTAGTGCTTCATCCTAAAGCGGAACTAATCATTATTGGAGAACCTTTGGTTGGTCCCTTATCCTTTCAATTTTGTTGTGCGACTACCTTTGTGCCAAGATGGTTGTCATACACTCTGCTGGTGGTAGTGTACTTATGCTTTCATAATATTTTTGCACCTTTTCTTGCGCATCCCTCAATCTAGCTTCCACAGCCTTCATCTATGGATCTTCCATCAGGTTCATCTAGATCGGTGCAGTTTCTTCATAGATATTTCCACATTTCTTATCCAAATTATTCATACTTTATACCAAGGTGATAGCAGTTATTTCTCTTTCTTCCCTCTCCTCTGGTGGTGTTCCTGACATACTTCACAATTGTAAGTCTACAATCCTAGTGAGGAAGCCTTTAATGGCTTCACCTATCCTTGAAACATGTTCTTTCATTGTGGCCTCTACCACCATTAGTACATCAAGGATCTCCTTATATAGTTTTTGGACAGTCATTTGTATCTGTTGTGCCATTTTCTCAGCTCCATCCTTCTCTTCAAATTCTGTCTCTAACATTTCCTCATCTTCATTCTTCTCTTTCAGTGCTATGTCAACTTTTTCTTCAACTTCCCTCTTCTCTTGTAGAGAAGTTGTATACTTTTGTTGTGTTTCTATCTTCTCATCTGAAACCTTGATCAATTATTTGCAGGACAACTCTTCATGGAGCCTTATCTCCTCCATAATATTGATTTTCAAGCTCTGTGGTACTTGTATAGGAATCTGTGATATTATTATGTTTAAGTGAATTAGTTTTTTCATATGCTCTTGGAGTTCTATCGTTGGGAACTTGACTACATTTAACTTGATCTCCAACACTCTATGCATGAATTCTAACTATGACAGAAATGGGTTGGTAGTCCTTTCTTCCCCAATCGGGTTCATTGATGGTCCTTCACCGGAGCCTTTGGCGCGCACTTAACTGAAATTGTGTTGTTTTTGTTATATGTGCGATAACCCCTTTTTCTACGTGATACTTCTTCTTGTCTACCTCTGTATTTCTTCTTGGTTTCCCACTTTTTGTTAGTTTTCTTCCCTTTTTCTACTTTTTGTTTGGTTTTTTTTGTATTTTACCTCCCTACTATAGTACAACTACTATGATAAATGTGTTCTTGCAAAGTTTAGATTAATGCGCAAATGGTTGGTCGTCTCTCTATAGTTTCAATCAACTTCCATTCACCATGCCTCTTAGGGATTCTCCTTTCAAGGATTCCAACTATGCAGCTCCTGCCTTCATCACAAGTTGAATTACATAGGGTCCTAACCAATGCATTTGAAACTTTCTTGGATGTTACATGAACTTACTGTTATAGAGTAATACTAAGTCTCCCACTTGAAACATTTTATGTTTATTTTGTACATCATTCCATGCCTTCTCTTGTTCCTTATGAACTTGTTGATGGAACCCTGTGATAAAGCGATCTTCTTTAACTTGTACCAATTGTGAAAATCTCTCCTCTACTGCGCCAAAGTCCGAAATATTAGTATTTTTTTCAATATGTAGGCTAGGTATAATAAAATCCATCGGCATCAATGCTTCTTGGCCATAGACCAACCTAAAAGGTGTATTCCCTATCAACTTTTTTCTTGTAGTCATGTATGCCCATAATATTGTAGGAACCCTAAAGTCCCAATCATCTCTCCCTATGTTGCAGATCTTTGTCAAAGAATTCTTGAAAATTTTATTAAAAGATTCTAATGTCCCATTGGGTTGAGGATGATACTACGTACTCTTCTAATGATGAATTTTAAATTCCTCATTCAATGTTGCAATTGTCTTGTTCAGGAAGTGTGTACCTTTATCACTAAGTAGAATGCGTTGGCATCCAAATCATGTGACTACATTCTCAAATATAAATCGCACAACAATCTTCTTTATGCAGTCTATGACTGTTGTTGCTTCTTCCCACTTGGTCAAAAATTATATCGTAGTGATTATGTACCTATATCATGATCTACTTGTTGATGGGTTGATTGATCAAACAAATTCTATTTCCCATTTATCAAACGCTTGTAATGTAACATGTGGGTGTAAAGGAATCTCATCTATCTTGGATGGATTTCCTACCCTTTGACTAACATCGCATTCCTGAAAGTATTCTTTAGCATCCTTATGAAGTGACATCCACCAGATCCTTATGCAAAAAATATTATGCGCAATTGTTTTATCGGCGTAGTGTCCTCCTACAATCCATTTGTGTGCTTCTGTCATTATTATAGGCCTTTCGTTCTCTAACAAACATCACCTCAATATTCCATATGTACCTAACTTGTATAACTTCCCTGCAATTAACTGATAGTCTGTTGCTTTAACCACTAATTGTTTCTTCTACGTAACTATCATGCCTGAAGGGGCCATTCATGTACTTAGAAATTGCACAATGTCTACAAAGTAGTCGTCCACGATCTTAATTGCAAATAATTGTGCATCTGTTAAGATTCCATCTAGATTCCTTGCATATTCTCCTAATAGTATGCACAAAAAATGATCAAGTCATGCATTTAACTTCATTGGTTTCACAACAACCTCAAAATCGTATTCCTGAAACATCAATAACCACCTGCATATTCTCCCCCCCAACAATGGCTTGTTATATAAGTATTTTAGTGCAGAATGGTTTGTATACATCTTAAAATGAGAACTCAATAAATAATGTCTAAACTTTTGTAGCACATATACCATTTTCAATCCTTCTTGTTATGTGGTAGTATAATTTTTCTCTTCTATGAAAAACTTCCTACTTACAAAAGAAATTGGGTGATTTATGTCTCCTTCCCCTGGCTGAGACAATATTTTCCCAAATCTATGGACGATGCATCTACATGAACATGGAATTCCTTGTTCCAATCGGGAAAGATCAAAATCGACACGGTCACGAATTTCTTCTTTAAGGTGTCCAAACCCTTCTAATAGTCCTCATTCCACTGGAACTTAGCTTCCTTCTTCAGCAGCTTCTCCATAGGTGTTGTAATCTGTGCATAAACTTTGATGAACTTCCTGTAATATCCTATGTGACCCGGAGTTTCCATCAAATATCTGACTCATGTAGGTTGTTGTAAATTTAGAATCACTGCAACATTGGCAGGATCCACTAATAAGCCATGCTTGCAGACCACATGGCCCAAAAAAATTCCAAATGATGTGCAAAAAATACACTTCTTTAAATTTAGTGAAATTTGACATTGTCTACACCTATACAAAATTAACTTGAGTACTTCTATGTGATATTTCAATAAACTAAACATAGTCCAATCATATAAGTACACTTCAAGGAACTTATGGATAAATTCCTTGAAAGATACAACCACCACTCTTGAAACAAATACAGGTGCATTCTTCAATACAAAGGGCATCATTGTGTAATGATAGCTCCCCCACTCCATCACAAAAGTAGTTGTATACATGTCTTCCTGCGCAATATTTATCTGATGATACCATGAGAATCCATCTGTGAAAGAATACACCTCTTTCCCTCCTACATTCTCTAGTACATCATCTGTGAACGGTGTTCGAAATGGATTGTGCAGACATGCATCATTCAACTTACTCAGATCTATGAAAATCATGATTCCTCTTGTTTTCTTATCTTGTACTACCATTGGACTTATCCACTCTGATTCCACCACTGGTTCAATGATCCTTGCATCCAACATTTTTTCTATTTCTTCTTTCACCTTCTCTTTATACTTCGGATTTAACCTGTAGGGTGTCTGTTGCACTAGTTTAGAGCCAAGTTTCAAAGGAATCTTCATCTCTCCTAACTCACTAGCTATCCCATTCATTTCTGAGAATGTAGTTTGGAACAAATCTTGATATTCACGCAATAAATATTAAATATTCTCCATCATTTCATCATTCCAATAATCTCCTATCTGCGCAAACTTTGGATTCTATGTCATCCAAATTTTTACCTTTTGTGTCTTTATTAGCTATGTGTACGCAACATATTTAATCTCTAGCCCTTCTACTAGCTATTACCCATCAGTTTCAAGTACTTGCAAATTCCTGGGATATTTGTCGTCATGTTCTTCTTTAGCGACATTGTAACACTCCAGTAATTCATGGACAACCATAAAATCTCTATGCGTACTACATATAGGTACTACCTCCAATGACCCTTCTTCCGAAAATCTCTTGGTTCAAATGTTCTACAACACTGCATCTACTAGTGGGGATTTGTGTTCAAAAGTGAATTTTACCTTGAACCTCTTAGTGAGCTCGTCCCAGTTTGTTGCTTCTCTATGCATTTCTAGTTCCAAATACCAGTTCTTTGGAATTGTATCTAGTGTATGTATAAATATGTGCATCCATTATTTATTTGGTATTGAACTCCATCTGCTTATGCATTACACAATATGATATATTGGGTCAGTTATCCATGTATACTTTTGTGCAATATTATCCAATTTGATACCAAATATCACTAGCATTAATCTTCTACACTACGACTAATCTTCCATTCCCTCTTTGTGTGCATCCCACCACCTGGTTGGCATAGATTTTAGGACAACATATAGTTCCAACATCCTTTATTGTTCGGGTACCTACAACTCAAATGTATTTACAAACAATCTTATATTAGTTAATCCATCGTACCTGGGTAGATCACATAAATCCATTCCAATCTAGTACAATGATCGAGTTATGCATGCACATCCTCTACTGCTAATGTTCTAGACCTTCCTCTAAGTATTATGCACACAAACTAATACTTCTCCAACTTAGCACACCATCTACAGTGGGGTTAACATAATCATCCATATATGTATTCATGTTATACAAGTTGTCAATTTTTTTCCTCTTGTTGGCTCTATGTACCTCTTTCCTTCTGTTGGGTCCAATGGTGTAGTAACCTTCAAGTCTCCTACCTCAAATATCATTTCCCTTCTCTCCAGATTAATGATCTTCTAATTTTTAAATTCCCATTCAAGTCATATCAATGTTGGATATGGCTGACTATCATCCACGATCTCAATGAATTCAAAATATGCTACATTGTGCACTCCATCTATATTCACAAGTACTCCCACCAATCATCCAATCATGACTATATTGTGTTGGCTCACCCACCTTAGTTGAACAGTAGACCAAATTAATTTAGGTTTCCCCATCATCTCCCAAGTCTACTTTGCTAACCCATTCACATCATAATCCAAATCTAAAATAACGTTATCCACATCATATTCCCCAATCTGCGCACTTAATATAAATTCTTTGTTGGTCCTCTTTCTTCGCAGTACCTAATTCACTACCTTATGTGGGATAGGAATTTCCCTTTCTTGTGTGTAATGATCAATCATTTCATATAATGTATTCAATGTGGTTTCATCTTTCATCAACTTTACACAACTTCTCATAAACTCTCTTAGAGTACTTACCTTCTCGAGTTGCTTCTCTGGCATAATGTGATCACAGACAGGAGGCGTATATGATGCTGATGCTACCCAATCTAGTCCTAGTATCTCTTTTATTTCCCTATGATACGTCTCCTTTTCCTGCTAAGGGTCGAATGTTAGCATAGGTCCTCATGATTTCCTTACCCATTTCTCATCGTGTTTCCCTACATTCATCACATCATCCCCTATTCTAGATCCTCTGCGCATAACAACTACTATTCTAGGGCCTTCATTGCATTTTTATGTTGATATTTTATGTACATTCTGATTTGGGTTCTGGTTCTGATTCCCTCTTGCCTACCATTTCACAAGTATTTGAGGACAATATTATATCGCATGTTCCAAGGCTCTACAGTATGTGCAATTTGTACACAGATTGGGGTAGTCACAAGCTAAGTGTCTGAGTTGATTACAATTGCAATATATTATCGATAATGTACCTCCTCTACCAAAATTTTCTTCTGCCTCGACCTCTACCAAAATTTCCTATGTTTCCTGGATCTAGAGCAAAGAATAAGGACGACAAGTACTAATGATGGAAATTACACTAAGATGATGGAAGAATTACAAAACAATACCGCAAACTCAAATAAACCAGATCTAAGCATCAACTTTACATACCAGATTCAATAGAGTTAAAATTAACAGTTTTGGACGAAGTGCATAAGAAGTTGTATTATGGCCATCAAGGTTACCAGAAAACAATAACAGCACTCAGAAAACTATTTTGTTGGCCTAATATGAAGGGTGAAACAACATAGTACTTGGCTAGGTGCCAATATTGTTAGCAAGTTAAGGCCGAACACTAGCATCCAGTCGGCCTATTACAGCCATTACCAGTACCAGAATGGAAATGGGAGACCATGTCGTTAGACTTTATAACAAGTTTGCCTAAAACTCAGAAACAAAATTATTCTATCATGGTTGTAATCGATAAACTCAGTAAGTATGCACACTTTATTCCTGTAAAGTTTACTTTTAAAGCTATAAACATTGCTGAAATATTCATGAAATAAATTTTTAGATTGCATGGTATTCCTAAAATGGTGATTTTAGATAGAGACATAAAATTCACATCCGCTTTTTGGAAGGAATTGTTTGCAGGGCTAAATACTA
>SNQJ01S0002772.1:408652-437744 GCA_010110895.2 Picea sitchensis | reverse complement strand
ATCCTTGAGAACATCAACATTTGCATTTGGAATTCCATATAAAGGACGTTGTCCAATAAGCAACACTAAACTTCTTACAACTACCAGGTTGATCTCTACTCCTCCATTTTGATCTATCTTGTTCTTAAATTTCTCATAAATCTGTTGCACCAGTTTTGAGTATGGGAGCCTACTTTCTTCCAACAAGCATGCAACAATCACATTTGATGGCATAGTCTGATGCATCTCTGTGTACTTCAAATGACTTAGTGTGATCTAGAAACTGCAATACGAGGTCATCCATCACTGCAATACAGGGAATTGTTGTGATTGTTCATGAATAGCTTGGATTCTCTCATCGAGAGTCACTTTTAAATTCTTACCTAAAATCTTCTGACCGAATAATGATAAAGCCTATAAAACGATGAACTACTATCATTTCTTCATTATAGATTGAGATCTTCTTCGAAATTGAAGCACAAATGGATAGAATAGCAACAAATAACATCTTTCTAGCCTGCATATTCATGGAACTCAATCTCATTTAGAAAGATTATCTCTATTTTTCAACAACTAAATGGGAAGTTTTTTAGGAAAGGACTTTATAATCAAATGCGCTCGCCTAGCGAGAAAGGGCCCTAACCATGCCAACCAAAGAAAAAAGAGAACGAAGGGAGAAGATAACTTCATATTTTTTGAACTCTCTAGGAGTCATGTTTAACCTTGAATTATATTAATAGATTCTACAATGATAGTCCCTCAGACTCAGAAAGTAATAACAAAAAAGGTTAACCCAATAGTAGATTCCACAGCTGCCACCGTTGGAACCAATGAAGAAAATGATTTACCCATCATATCATCCGAAGAAATGGAAAATACCAAAAAGTTTGAATCCACGGCTAATAAAATTGGTTCAATTGGCATTGACATAATAAAAATATTTTGTCTATTAAGGAGGATTCCCCAAATACTTGAAATAGAGATTATCATAGAAAATGTGAAATATTTGATAGGATCCATTTCGGGAAAGTGGAATGTAAGATAAATTCAAATGTTATAACTCCAGTATGATAAAGAAAAATTCCCCTCCCCTTATTTCATTTCTTTCGATCGTTCATCAAGTCAAAGAGGAAGTTCTTCATCATGGCAGCCCCCCACTTAGACGTCATGTCATCCCCCCCAACTTAGATTACTCAACTATGTGCATGCTATGGTTTCCGCTGCTAGTGAGATAATGATGCATAAGCATCCATCATAAGGTAAAGGACCTCTAGAAGGTCTTCAGAATTTATGAAAGTGAGTGGGTTTCCTATGATTAAATGTATTTTTTCTAAATTCCAGCATTAGATAAGAGGGTTGAGTGATTTTACGAAGGATTTAGATAAAGATAATGTTTTTTTTTGTATTTTCCCTAAGTTTTAGAGGATTCAATCCTATCTTTTTTATTAGAATCGATCTCCTCTTGGTTGTATAAATGAAATTGTTACATTGTAAGCTAAAAGTAAAATAAAGTAGGAGCACTGGGCGTGTTTTAGGTAGGAAGTGTGGAGGAGGTCTCAAGTTTTAATGACAAATATTCATTGCAAACTCCATTCATTGTTTTTGTTTTCCCTTTCCCCTATTTAGTTTCCAAGTATTAATGTTAATATGAATCAATATTTATGTGTGATTTTATTTATTGAATGTCAATATTAACACTATGAGTTATCGATGAATTCTCTGATTATTATTTTGAGTTCTTTTGAATTTTCTGCCTACAATCTATTTAACTATACATCATAGCTTCCAATGACTAAGATTCTACCTGCAAAGAATTTATGCCATAATTCATCAAGGTGGAAGCAAGCCTTTTTTATAAAAGAATGGAGAAGATGCCTCTCTGTTCAAACAAGAGCTTGGGAAGGTATGATTCTAGTAAGAAAAAATCGTATGTTTGGTATTGTTTATGATATGTGCATTATGTTGATACAATTGTAGAGTTCCAATTGGAGTTGATAAGGAATCTAGTCATGCCAAGATCAGTGATTTCTGACCTGTAGAGCTCAACAAAGAAAACAAAACGCACCTGGAATAATTATCGGTCTCTGACATTCGGTTGAAGGGACAAATTGTGTCCAAGAAATGTGATTTGGCATCATTCAATGTCGAAAGCAGGGAGTTTTGGTTGTATCGCGAGTGATTTAGGATAGGAAATAATTATCGGAAATGTGATTTGGCATCATTCAATGCAGAAAGCACGGAGTTTTGGTTGTATCGTGAGTGATCCAGGATAAGAGATCTTGGATATCGGATCATAGGTATATCATGAGCCTAATGAGAGTTCATTGGTTCATTTTCCCATTTGACTAAATCAACATGGATTAATTGTATATTGGGATGGATACTAAATCTTGTGGTCTGTATTGAGGCTCCTCCTTAAGTGAAATCAAGCCAAATCAGATTGTATTCAAGAAAGAGATACCCCTTAATGTTTTTTCGTGAGTTATATCAATATGTTTGCCTATGTTATGCACTCACTTGATTTCAAAATAGTTCTTCAGCAATTAATTCAAACCTGGTATTCTTTGTTGTTGTTTTCTAAATTAAATTATATTATGGACAGGTCGTTGAAATGGGGAAGGTTAAGAAGAAATATATGGGGATCGGAGTTGCAGTTAATGGCAGAAAACGTGGTTAATAGAGTTTAAATTTATGTGCCACCGTGTGAAAGAGTCAAGCCATAGCCAGATGAGCATCAAAACTGTACCAAAAGAGTGGAAAATCCACAGCCAGATGAGGACCAAAACTGTTCTATGTCTATCACTGAAAGAAATGTAAACTACACAGAAAGCCATCTTTGGTCTCATTTTTTCATGAATAGGTTTACATGTCTCACTTACCTACCATGCACGAATTCGATTTATGGAGGTGGTAGACAGTTGCACTGTTTATTATTCTTATGAATCCAATCCATTCCAAGTAGCTTTTGATGGAACAATTCCATGTGTTGAAATAGTTTCAGCTACAACTGCTATATATTTCTCTGCAACTAGCACTTATATACAGAGTATATATAAAATTGACTCTCTGAAAGCTCTAAAGAAAATTTGATATTAAGGTGTCTTGTTATATCTGCAAAATCACTCTATCATGCGGTGTCATGGCCTTAATCAAGAGAACTTGTCAAATAGGGGATGGTTCGATTGATAGTTATCAGGATACCGACAAGATCAACCGTGAAATTTTCTCTGTACTGGAAAGAAATTGGTTGTCACCATATAAATCATCATGTCATGCGGAGAACTCGAAGTATGCAGAATCAACCAAAAGAGCATTTTAAGCATCGATGGGAGCAAAATCAGAGGGATTCTCGCCTGCCGTTATCCCTCGTATCTCCAAAACGCTCTGAAACTCAATACAGGAAATCCAAATGCACACGTCTCAGACTATTTTGACATTGCTGCTGGGACTAATATTGGGGCAATTATCATTGTTGTGTTATTGGCAAAGGGTGAAAATGGCAGAGCTCTTCACATGACCCAAGAGATGATGGCTTTCATTATAGGAAAGGGGAAACAAATGTTCCAGTTTCCATCATCATGTGGGTTGTTGGGTAAGTTAATCCTCAGGATCAAGGCAACTGCTGCATCAATATGCTACAATATGGAGCATTCCTGTAAGTATAGTATAGGGATTCCATACCTCATGACCAAACATTAAGGGGGTATATCTTTCTTGATCCTTGATATTGCATCCTATAAGTTTGATGTTCAATCCCTATGGAATCCCTATACTATGCACAGTAGGAGGCGATGAACCAATTCATTCAAAGACAAGCCTAGATTGAGGAAAACAAAAATTAAATACTTATTGATGATGACTAATCAAAGGCGAAATCGGAATTCTTGAAGGAATATCCCTATCATGGGGTTTGGCATAATTGAGAAATGGTTATGATAAATCGACTCAGGGAGATGATATTATGAACACAGATAATCACTGCTGCGGCCGAGCAAGAATCAATAAAAAATAAAAATAATTAAAATTGACCAGGGTTTGCATACCTGATATTTGTAATTTATTGCGATTCTAGCAAGGAATCAACAGAGTGCCAAGGATTACATAGGCAAATCGCTGCAAAATGGCTATAAGAGGAATCAACTGAGTGCCAAGGATTACATCGGTGAATCCCTATAAAATGCACATCAACAGAATGGGCGAAGTATTAGAAAGTCAATTCAACGGTCGAATTGAGCAATGAAAACACACAAAGATATCAAATTTCAGAATATTATCCTCCCCTTCGCCCTCTGTGCGGGGCTCGGCTCCTCTTGAAAATAGATCTTGTTGATTAGGTAGAATGGTTATTCACTTTGATCACACTAGAAAGACTATGCTAGAAATGCAGATTGGAAAATGGAGAATTGGGTTCCCTATAAACATTTTGAAAATTTAAAATTCCCACCTATATTTCAACTTTGCCACAAAACTTTTCGGCCTTTCGAATATTTACACCACGGTCACACCATTCAAGTTGTGGTGAGTGCAACAAGGATTATACATTATACACATGATACATTATACACATTATAATAGGGATTTTTCTTCATGAGCCTCGAGTTGTCCATTATACACATTGTGTTTCGATGTATGATTGATAGTTAATACATTAATAAGAATATTTATGGTTTGATCTATCATTAAAGTTAATGTTAGTTAGTGTATCTTCTAAGTTATTGATTATTGTTGTTTTGATTATTCAGGTTATCACAATGGAACAGAGTTTGAAGGTTAAGGGATATAATAAAAGCTTGAATAAACATTATAATAGCTTGTTACTTGTAATTGTCGATTAAGTTTTTGTTAAGTAGTTACTATGTTGTGTGATTGAGAAATATTGTTTTAGTTGTTGTGTCTTTTTTTATTTGGAACCACTTTAAGATTCAACATTTGGTGAGAATTCTATGAGCTCAAAAGGACCTCTCAGTGAGAGATCATATTTTTTGCAAACTCCATAAGGGTTTTTAGGGGTAAACCTCGAATGTTTCGAAAGGTTCAATGGCACCAAAAAATAAGTTTGAAAAGTCTAATCCTAGTTGAAACTAGGGTGATGAACAAGGATAGGGGATATCCCTCAAGACTATAAAATGAGCATACAAATAGATTATACTAAGGAAGAATAATTCTGAACATGTAATGGATTTAGAGTAGGAACATGCATGTGGGGAGATAAATTTCCTCAAGAATTCATTAAGGAAATCCGTCAAAATTTCAAAGAATCCAAAGATCAAGAGTCAATGAATTTGGAACTTGTTTAGGGAATTGTACAAGGATTTGCACTATGGGGATCGTAAATGGTGTAAAAAAACCCAAGAGAAGTATTTTCCTAATATAACCAAGCTGCCTAATTTTGACGGTGCAAGGATCAGTACAAATGATCATTTTTTTACCGTCAATACCAATTGGATGCAAAAAAATAAACCAACCCATCAACCGAATGAATAAGATTCAATGGTGTGTTGAGAGGCATGACACTTGAATAGTATCGAAGTTGATGAAAAGTTATCCTTTAGAGGCTAGTGTGACATACTTAACCAATTTAAGGGAACCTATGTTATATATACCCTAAATAGTATCAAAGCTAATGATTTGGATTATGTTGAGAACAAAACAAAGATAACAATAACAAGTAAAATAATGTTGAGATATTACGAACGAAACATTAATATAGTGAAACCCAAACTAAAGATTGCATTAAGGCATTTGTGAGCAAGGGGGTCAATCCTTAAGTCCATGGAGGAGCTAGACTTAGTAAATTTTGACAAAGTGTAAACCTGTCACTTTGTTGTTCTCTGGGTTATAAACTCGCCAATTATCCTTAACCAACTTTAAAAAAGTGTCATCATTGAGCCAAGTTCTGTTGAATTTGAAAGTACTGGGTGGCTTATTCATCCCAGTTCTTAATTCAAGGAAACTCAGGTAATGATATGAGATTCCCCCGTGTCCTATCCATTGTTTCAATTGAAGTGATTTTTCAAGTAGTGTATCCTTTATCAAAAAATGGTCCAATCTCTTAGCTATGTTGTCTTCTCCCACTGTGTTATTTCTCCAAGTAGGTTTGAATTTGACTGGCTCAATATCCAGAAAGTTGTGTTCCTAGAGTTTTTGTGTGAAGTAGCTAGAGAGGGGATCCATTCTCGCATGAGTTCCCCATACTTATTTAAAACCCAAGGAGAAATTTAAGTCTCCTCCCAAGATTAAGAATTTTTCTTTTAAGAAAGACTTGGAGAAGAAATTGTCCCAGTAGGGGCCTCTGTTATGACAGGGTCCATAGATTTTTACAATATTGAGGGGTTCTTCAAGTTCTTTCGAGGTAAATGTGATACCAAGGCTAGAGTCAAAACCCCAAGAGTTGATGACTTTTATAGTACGGGAGTTCCATCCAATATCTAGGCCTCCTAATCTCCCGATAGAATCTAGTGTAATAAAACTCCAATCTGGTAGTAGCGAAGAGAGTCTGTTGAAAACTTCAATCCCTTCCCCCAAGGTTTCTTGAAGGAGAAGGACATCTGGATTTTCTGTAAGGACCATCCTTTTTACGGCTGGTCTTTTGAGGGGGCCATCCAATCCCCTACAATTGAAAGAACAACACTTCATCAAGGCTCCTTTCCCAGGGTTCACCTTGCTCTAAGTGCCCTTTCAATAGAGACTCATTTTCCTACTAAAAGATTGATCTTGGCTTTCTTCTGAGACTTATAAATGAGGTTTTTTCTGCCTCTCTCACTTTTCTCTGTTGGGATCGGGTCCAAGGATAATCCTCCTGAGTGTTCTTTGTTCAGGGATCTTAAGAAGTAACGCCTTGAGGAGGTATCAAACGAGGACATAGTGGAATCATTCAAGACTAGGGCAGAAGGCATAGCAGGGGATTCAAAGGGTAAAAATAAAGCATAGGAGGTTGGAGAAGGAGCGGGGCAGTGAGGGAGCGAGGAGGGAGGTGAAAAGGAGGGGAGAACAGTACCCAGGGGAGGGAGCAGGGGGAGGGAAGGAGAGTTCATCCACTCAGGGCCTTTTATAGACAAATTATTTATTAAAAAATTAATAGAAGGGGTAGGGTTAGAGGAGGTACCGGCATCCGAGAAATAAGTGGTTTCTACCAAAACTGAACTTCGATGATTCAGTTGTAAAGGAGCCATTTCTGAGCAATGATGGCCAAAATCTACAGACATTTCTTCTGTAAGGTTATCAGTTTGGCATCCCTGGTCCCTTTGTGAATTGAGAGAAGATTCCAAAGAATCAAAAAACTTCTGAGAATATTTGTACCTTCCATACACTATTCATCGATTCCTTAAAGGGAGCTTACAATTCTTGATAATATGTCCATACTAATGACATCTTCGGCACCTAAAGGGTATGTTCTCATAGTCCAATTTTTAAACATAGTTGTATCATCCCTAGCTGAGATCCAACTCTTCACCAAGACCTTCATTGATGTTCATATTTACCAGAATTCTTACTACCTTCCTTTGTTTTGTTTCTTCAAAGGTCATGTCCGCGTCCAAGAAGTCTCTTAAAAAATTTCCAATTTTTTTGAAATAATCGAAGGACCAGAGTTGGAGAGGTAGTGTTGGTAGACTTAACCAAACTAGAATTTTATCAAGACATTTTGTGCTTGTGTCAAATAGTGGAATCCATGGTTTGAGAAGAAGTGGAGAGTTGTTGATGCTCCATGCTTTACTTAGCACCCATTTGGAATTCTCACTATTCTGGAAAGTGAAAGCATACCAGTTTCTGTTTAATTCCAACAGCTTCGGTAGATATCCAAGCTCATCCTTCCAAGCAGAAAGTATTCAGTCTCAAATATTTTTCACCGAAAAAATTATGCCATTCGCACGTCCAAAAATTGTTTCATTTTCCATATGGGAGACCTGATTAATCTCGATGTCTTCTCCGAGTGCCATATTTCCAACCTTTCCATTAGTTTTTAAGTTTTTCCTCTTCAGCCTGGATCCTACTTCTCTGGCTCATGTAGCTCCTTCTGAGGTAGTTGTGTTCTTATTTAAGGGTTCCCTGGTGGAGTAGGTATGCTCACATCCACTGTACTCATCTGGTTCAAGTCAAGCAGAAATGAAATCCTTATTTAAGGGAAAAGGGGGGGTGACAACAAGTCCTATCTCAGAAAAGACTGAGGGGTCTGCATCGTAGCTGGAGAGAGGATGATCAAGGTTAGGCTCCAAGGGAGAGTGAATAAGTCCTCCTTCAATAGATTTTACCCAATCTAAGTCAGAAGCTTGTAGCAGACTGAGCGGGGTTAAAACGACTGTTGTAGAAATCGAAAGCCCCGGCACCCAAGGTTCTGTAAAATCTCCAAATAGTAGGTCTTCAAGGAGAGAGGGAAAAGGAGGGGAAACCGGTTCATCTTGAGAAGGAACGAAAAGGAAAAGAGGAGATTCCCTAGTGCCCACTAGCTATTCAAGTGGTCCTCCACCCACCAAAAACGCCATTGCCACGACGTCCACCAAAGTTGTCTTCATTGCACCAGAATTCTGCGTGGTCACCGAGAGATCCTCCATTGTCGATAGGTGTCGGGAAAGACCATTGGGAAAGGGGAGTGGGAGAAGGTCGGGATGGGAGCATAATGTTGGACAACGGAGAGGGGGGGTGAATCAGTTGTTACTAGGCTTAAATAATTATATCCATTTTTAAATTCATTACATAACTTCTCAATGATGATCACAATAAATAAGCAGTAGAGTATTCAACATCAATCACATACATGTATAGTACAAAGACAGATATTCCTGAGAAAACCCATAAAGGGGTAAAACCTCTTCTTCTTTATATGATATTATTTTCTATACATTATCATTCTTATGAGCACCAACTCATAATAAGGCTACCACCTCTGTTTTACAAGTTTCTACTTGCTAAGAGTACCAACTCTTTGGTTTCTCTAGCACCTACTAGAAGGAAGTACCAACTCCCTCACTGCTCCAACAACAACTGGATGGAAGCACCAACTTCCAGTCACATAGGCACCAACCTGTATAACAGAGAACAAATGTTCTCCCTATCACCACCCTGCCACCCTAGTTTCTCTGGCTGCTACCAGATGGAAGATACAACTCCATGTGTTCAAGAACCCACTTGACACTCATAGGACAACAGTCCTCCCTAACACCTCCCAACCACCTTGAAATATAAATTTTTTCTTTCTTTGAATTTATTACAGTGATTCAATAGTTGTCATTGGCTTACCAGGCTTATCATTGTTCTGTTATGTTGCTTTGCTCTCATGTATCAGTGTCTCTCTTCTTGCATCTCCTTGAGCTTTATGATCTTCTGTTATGTCTCTGCATGTCCACCTCAGCCTTCTTTTATTGTATCAGTTATGCATCTCTATTCTTCCGTTCTGCTACGTTGTTTCTCCTCTAGATTCTATTCTTCTACCTGCATAACACACTCTTAAAAATCGCAGCACCCATATATTCTATGTTCTACCTTTTTATAGTCTCTATGCACCTTGTGCATGCTGCATGCACTATCCCACTGCATACTCTTCACTGTTTTCATTATCACTAGCCCTTCTCTTGAGATTCTTTGGCTTTACTGGCTATAACAGTCTTTGACCCACTTCCATCTATCAATCGACTCTATGATGAGTCTACTCTCCACTGGAAGTGTCCCTTGAGACTCTTCGTCTTCTTGTGGGTTAAAAACCCACTTATCCTAAGTTTGAACACAAAATGTGCATTTTGCTAAGCAACAGGCGGATTTAGGTGGCCAGGATTCATGCACTTAGATTAGCGATCGGGATTCGATTCTGGACCCCCCTTGTCATTCTACTTTTAATGGGGGGGGCAGGGGGGTCCGGAATGGAGCGTGCAAGTTTGAAGGGTTGGGATTTAAGCATCCAAATTTTTGGCTAAGGTTCAATTCCCAACCCCCCCGCCCCCCCACCTTTTTTCCTTTAACAGGAGGGGGGGGGGGTCTGAAATGAGGCAGTTTTGTATGGGCCCCTCCTAAACCTCTTACTGCTTCCTCCTCCATTTACCGCTTTCACCTTCTTCTGACATGTGTCTTCCAACCAACCTCTCTCCTTCCCCTGTCACATATCGACGCTCCCATGTCACAATCCCCAAAATGGAGCTTAGGAAATTCTAGCTCCTTCCCCTCTGATGACCACCGGTGGTGACCACAGCCTATGCCAAAAGGCATTTCACATTTCGCATTTCACACTTCGAGGATTCTGTGATGAGTCGTCTCGACTCTCCATGTCACGAACTCTGAAATAGAGCTTGGATTCTCTAGCTCTGCTCTCTAGCTCTCAACGATGTGACCACAAGATATGACCACTGGCTAGCCATTTGAGCACTTTTCTCTTCAGCTCAATGGTCCACGTTCCATGATGACTGAACGACTATCCTCTGCCCCAAAACTTCATCTTTCGGGACTTTGGGGGAGTGTTGGTGCTAAAACACCCAAAACTAAACTCTTGGAATGATGTCACTCGATGACATGACATGATCCATGTGGTTGACACATGTCAATCAGAATTGTGATTTCTAGGTTCCTGAAATGTTGAATCATCTTGACACTTGTCATTGTCTGATCGTGCCATGTGTCATTGCTGACATAGTATTCCACCTGTCCTTTCTGACGTGGTTTGCCACATTCACCTCCTGAATCTAATGACCCAGATTCGTCCTTGATACAACAACTAGGATTATTTCATGATTTCGCATATCGTGAGTTCGAGAGGTTAGGGAACCCCATTCCTTTGACTTTCCAATCAGCGAAAGGATAATCTTTCGCCACGTATCCTTCTTGGATCGACGATCCATATTTGTCCTCAATACAATGGCTAATATTATATCGCAATTTCTGATATCGTTCGAGAGGTTAGGGAACCTCCTTCCTTTGACCTTTCAGTCAGCGAAATGTTGATCTTTAGCCATGTGTCCTTCTTGAAGATGGACAGTCCTCCTACTCTCAAGATTTTGTGAACCCACTTCACTTTGCACTTTGAATATCGTGCAAGTTCTCTTGGATAAGATGACGGTTGGTCCTCGTGCTCAGTTCTAATGCCTAAGATCTGTCCTCCATTTGTGCGCTCCTCCTGTCTTAATTCAGATCTGACGATAATTGGGAATTATGAATGGGATCCAATGATCACTAACGCTTCTCCTCCCGAGCTTCTCCTTCCTGTGTGTTATTGCCATCAATGACAAGCGCAGTGTTCCTGTGAACATGCCAACATAGAAAAGGAAGAGGGTAAAAAATTAACCGCAGGCTAGAGGTAGAAACTGCTAAAACCATTGCCTCGTGTGGAAAAAGTGCTCCATAACCACTAAAATAAAAGATTTTAATCACCTAGAATTAGGTGAAAATTTAATAAATTAAATATCAATTTTAGTTTCCTATTTCATATCAAAACATGAATATTCAATCTCAATGATTTCACTAAGTCTTAAAACTCTCCCATGCCATCAATGCATCCACCTAGTCTAACCATGTAAAATTTCAACAAATACAGTCACATTTTGAATAAATTTCAGCATTGGCCCCATTCACTACTCACTATGTCGGGTCGGTTGATGACATTGCAGATGGGCATGTTGGAAGACATTCCATGACATTTCAAGAGAGTTCCAACCAAGATTCTTTAAATGGGAATGACGAATGATGAAAATGAGACCACATAATGAAGGTTCATGCAAACACGGAGGATGTCAAAGATTATGCGGGGACATCAGGCATCCTTCAGTACTAAAACCCTCACATATCGTCAAGGAATATGTCTTGTCTAACCATGTCAAATTTTGACGCATACATGTAGCCACTATTTGAAGAAATTTCAACGCTAGCACCATTCACTTCTCACCATGCGGTGTTGGTGGATGACATTAGTGATGGGCGGGTTGGAAGACGTTCCATGACATTTCAAGAGAGTTTCGAAAAAGATTCTATAGATACTTGGTTAAAGGTTTTCTAATTTTTCTAAAGGCATGGGGTTAAGGTATGGGAGGGTTTCGATATTTAAGGATGTTTGATGTCACCACATAATACTTAAGGAGGGTTTGATTATTGAATTACCAAGTTGAATTGATGTCACAGAAGCTTCAATTAACCCACCAATGTCATCTTGCATCGACCCCGCATAGTGAGCAGTGAATTGGGCCAACGTTGAAATTTCTTCAAAC
Source organism: Picea sitchensis (assembly GCA_010110895.2). Lineage (NCBI taxonomy): Eukaryota > Viridiplantae > Streptophyta > Pinopsida > Pinales > Pinaceae > Picea > Picea sitchensis. The sequence goes on along the minus strand of SNQJ01S0002772.1, from coordinate 425,586 downwards.
TGTGAATGTATGCATAAAAATTAGACATGGTTAGACTAGACACATACCTTGACGGTATGGGAGGCTTTCAAGACTCAAGGATGTTTGATGTCCCGACCACATAATGTTTGAGATCGTCCATTTTTGCAACAATGTTCATAATGNTTCCAATTCAACCACCAAAAATTTCATGCACCGACCCTGCATAGTGAGCAGTGAATGGGGCCAACGTTGAAATGTCTTCAATATGTGCCTGTATGCATCAAAAGTTGACATGCTTAGACTAGACACATGCCTTGATGGTATGGGAGGGTTTCAAGACTTAAGGATGTATGATGTCATACAGAAACATTTTGAAAAAATTTCAACATTGGCCCCATTCACAGTTCACCGTTGTCCATCATTTACTCTATCCCTAGTACAATGTCTTTTAATAGTTGTTTCCTTTAAAATTTGATCGATCAAAAAATTAAAACGAAACGAGGATGAGATGAGATGATATATAGAGTGGGTATGTGAGTGATATTTGAGTATAATGGAAAATATCTCTTCCATGCCATACACAACACAAGGGAAAATGTTTCCTTTCTCTACTCAACAATCCCTCGAGCATCTCCTTCCTCTTCAATGCCCTCATGTAGGCAAAAATAGTCCAATCCATTGATTGCTTTATGGGAAACCTAGTGGAGTATTGCCTTATCTCTTAAATAATTAATAAGAAACTATTTCATGGGCACGGGGTTAAAGGTTTTCTAATTTTCCTTTCCTCTATGCTTATCTACAACCATCTATCTCTCTTCCAAGGTTTTTTATTCTGTCATTGTTGCATTAGTTTTGGTCATTTATAAATTTGGATTATTGAGTAACTAAGGGGAATATAGTGTGGGGGTTATGTGAATAATGGTGAGAATGATCACAAGAGAATTTCCATGAGTTAGGAGAATGCATGAATGACTCACACTTATTGAAAATGTAAACTCCTTGCTGATGTGGGGATTTCTTTAATGTTGGAGGATATCAAAGATGTGTCACTGCGACTAAGTGGACATATGTTGGTGAGAACAATGTCATCAGTGCATCAACTTCACTCACAGATTCTTCAGAGGATGATTTCATCAACTCATCATTTTTATTGTTGTTATCATTCACCCACCACAAATGTCATCTTGCACCGACCTCGCATAGTGAGCAGTGAATGGGGACAACATTGAAATTTCTTCAAACTGTGCATGTATGCATCAACATTCGACATGGTTAGACTAGACACATGGCTTGATAGTATGGGAGGGTTTCAATACTCAAGGATGTATGATATCCCCACATAATCTTTGAGATCATCCACATTTGCATCAACATTCTTCATGTTGCACCTCTCATTGTCATCATTCGCCATTCCCTTCTATAGAATCGTTGTCGGAACTATATTTAAATTTGTCATGGAACTTCAAATACACCCATCACAAATTTCTTCCATCGACCCCACACAGTGAGCAGTGAATGGGGCCAATGTTGAAATGTTTTCAATCTATGCCCATATGCATCGAAATTTGACATGGTTAAACTAGATAGTTTCCTTGAAGGTATGGGAGGGTTTCAATACTTAAGGATGTTTGATGTCCCTGCATAATATTTGAGATCATCCATGTTTGCATCAACATTCAATATAATGGATGTCTCATAGTGAGCATAGTGAATGGGGCCTGCCTTGAAGGTGAATGAGCATAGTGAAATTTCTTCCACCGACCCTGCATAGTGAGCAGTGAATGGGGCCAACGTTGAAATTTCTTCAAACTTTGCATGTATGCATCGAAATTGGACATGGTTAGACTAGACACATGCCTTGAAGGTATGGGAGGGTTTCAACACTCAAGGAATATGTCTGCTATCTCGACCACGTAATCTTTGAGATCATCCATGTTTGCAACAACGTTCATAATGGGGCGTCTCATATTTGTCAAATGTTGTTGTTTCCATCCATAGAATCTTTGTTGGAACTCTATTGAAATGTCATGGAACTTCCAATTCAACCACCAAAAATGTCATGCACCGACCCCGCGTAGTGAGCGTGAATGGGGCCAACGTTGAAATTTCTTCAATATGTGTCTGTATGCATCAAAATTTGGCATGGTTAGACTAGACACATGCCTTGACGGTATGGGAGGGTTTCAAGACTCAAGGATGTTTGATGTCCTGGCCACATAATATTTAAGATCGTCCATGTTTGCAACAATGTTCATAATGGGGTGTCTCATATTTTTCAAATGTTGTTGTTTCCATCCGTACAATCTTTGTTGGAACTCTCTTGAAATGTCATGGAACTTCCAATTCAACCACCACAAATTTCATACACCGACCCCGCATACTGAGCACTAGTGAATGGGGCCAATGTTGAAATTTCTTCAATATGTGTCTGTATGCATCAAAATTTGACATGGTTAGACTAGACACATGCCTTGATGGTATGGGAGGGTTTCAAGACTCAAGAATGTATGATGTCCCGACCACATAATCTTTGATATCATCCATGTTTGCAACAATGTTCATAATGGGCATCTCATTGTCAAATGTCGTTGTTTCCATCTGTAGAATATTTTTTGGAACTCTCTTGAAATGTTATGGAACTTCCAATTCAACCATAAAAAATGTCATGCACCGACCACGCATAGTGAGTAGTGAATGGGGCCAACGTTGAAATTTCTTCAATATATGCCTGTATGCATCAAAATTTGACATGGTTAGACTAGACACATGCCTTGACGGTATGGGAGGGTTTCAAGAGTCAAGGATGTATTATTTTATACAGAAAAATTTTGAAAACATTTCAACGTTGGCCCCATTCACAGGTCACCATTGACCATCATGTACTCTAGCCCTAGTTCAATGTATTTTAATAGTTGTTTCCTTTAAAATTTGACCGATCAAAAAATTAAAATGAAATGAGAAGAGCCCTAGTACAATGTCTTTTAATAGTTGTACTCTAATCGAGAAGACCCGCAAACCCTTTTTGAAGTGTCGTTATTATAGAAAATGTGTCGCAACATCCGTAAAATGCAACTTATTTATAGATTTTATAATGTCGCATTTTCGATGATCATTGACCAAATCAAAGTTGACTTGGTCAAAATACTAGTTGACCGTTGGAGGGAGAAAACCTAGTTTCCACAATGTTACAACTGCGACAAGAATCTTCACAAACATGGCAAGAGAGACGATTATGTTACAAACGTGGCAAGAGAGACGACTATGTGGTAAACGTGGCAAGAGAGACGATAACGTGGCAAGAGAGACAACAACGTGGCAAGGGAGACAACAATGTGGCAATAGCGACATTATCAGGCAATATGGAAAAAAAATATTAAAATTTCCTCTATTTTTCGACAGTATGGCCAATTTTGCCCATAATGTCGCAAATAGAACGTCGAAATTTTTACAATATGTACTAGTGACTGTTTCATCAACTCATAAATAGTAGGATGGAATATTCTCATATTCCTTGATCTTTAGTTGTTCAAACTGACCTCTATAAGTTTGAAGCTTTATTGCTTTGACTTTTGAATTTCCTTCATAAATATTTTGAAGTTTGTTCCAAATCTCTTTAACGAATTTAAAATGTGCAACTTTGGTGAATATCGATTCTCCAAGACCATTCGAAATTGCATTTGTGGCTTAAGAATTATTTTGATTGAGTTTCACTGCTTTGTCATTTGTCCACAGAACTGTTGGTGTTGTGTATCCATCTACAATTGATTTCCAAATTTCAAATCCTTGTGCCTGTATATATGTTTTCATCCTTATGCGCCAAAATGCATATTTCTGTCTATCAAACTGTGGTATTCCATTTTTATACCATTCGTTACTCTCGATGATCTACCTTTCAGTGGTTAAACTAATTTTTGAAGGAACCTTCTCTGATACCAATTGTTGGATTACTGGGAGGGGGGGTGAATCAGTAATAGAGCAATCTAATCCTTTTTAACCATATAATGCAAGTGTTATATCAATGTATCATTATCATCCAATATTTGTAGAGTAAATAAACAATGAACAAATGAACAACCATACACATACACAGTACACCAGTGTTTTTACATGGAAACCCAAAGCAGTAGAAAACCACATAATGTTTTTTCTTATATGTCTTGAATAATTACATTCATTGGAAGCACCAACTTCCTTTGTTTTCTAGATGCAATTGGAAGGAGGCTCCAATCCCCTATTTTCTCATGCTACAGCCTGAGGGAATCTCCAACTACCCAATTCTGTGGCTACAATCAGAAGGAGGCTACAACCCCTTATGTTCTTTGGATACAACCAGAAGGTGGCTAGAACCACATGTCCTTGCCCCATCCAACCGCCCTGATGTATAAGTAAAATTATGGAACCACTGTCACACTATCACTGTGCGATATACTATTGTAAACCTATACCAATAAACCTGCACCAAACAACATGTACCAATAACCTGAACCATGTATCAACCATGCATCAACCTGTACCTCAACCTATAATCAAACTGTACCATAAACAAGTGCATCAACCATGCACCAATATTTACCTCAACCTGCAAACCTTCTTTAACTTTAACAACAAGAGACTAGCATTTTCATCAAACTTTACTTTAGTCTCACATGACTAGTTTTGGATTAGTCAACAACCCTAACTTGAAATAATCATAACTATGTACCTGTAATGAATAAATATCTGAAAATAATAAAAAATGTTCTTTAGTGTGTTTTATTCAATTCCTCTAGGTGTCACTACTTGGAACCTCTCAAAAAAGGAGTTATAGCAAAAATGGCATGCCTTGTTGAATTATGGCTTATTCTAGAGAACGAACTTCTAGAGCATGCCCCACGTGGAATATTTTTTGTATGGATCTGAAAATGTTACAGAGAATACTACAGACTGTACTCTAACCAAGACATTTTCTCTTACTGAATTTGGATTTGATATGAATAAGTTGTAACATTTTTACTCGAAACACTTGTTTTACACTAGTTTAAGGACTAACCACAAACCCTATTTTCCATGGAGTGTAACTCCAAAAATACAATGACCCTCAAGATAAAATTTGTACCACAACTACTTGGATATGTTTCCTCAATTCCTCCCAATTTCACTGTCTGAATCATTCTATAAAAAAAATTATTGTGAAAATGGTGAGATTACCTGTAAATAACATACCTTAGAAAGCATCATCAAAATAATTTATCCTCCCTTGAATTTCGACCTTCTTTACTTCACCTTCCCTCTGAAATTCATCTTATATATCCTCTGGTTACCTCAGTCACATGTATATATTCAATATGCTCAAGTGTGATTAAAATGAGAGATCCTTTCCTCTTATTTATACTTTCATGTAGCTTCCTCAAGGGGTTACCTTTTAACCATCTTAACCCAATTTCCTTATTTTAGGGCTAACCCACTTCTAACCACTGTCCATAATTAGAATGTTATCCATTTACTTTATTATTTAAATAATCCTCCTTAACTTTGTCACTTCAATTTATTAATTAAATAATCCTCTTTGACTATGTCACTTCACTTTATTATTTAAATAATCATCTTTGACTTTGTCACTTCACTTTATTATTTAAATAATCCTCTTTGACTTTGTCACTTCACTTTATTATTTAAATAATTTCTTCTTTGAAATCACTTTGACTTGTTTGACCTTTTGGGGCTTCAACCCAACATATGAGGGTCCTCCAACTTTGTAAGGCCATAACTCTCAAACCGTGAGGAGTTATGTGACGTTCCACATACCATCGGAAATTGCATGACATGTACTATCCATATAGAATATTCTTACCTGTAAATATATCAAAACGCATACCATTATACATCAAACAAACTTGGGTCCATTACCCAAACCTTTATGCTATTGAAATTCGCTACCAGACTTTCTTCAAGGGTTGACATCAATGACAACCAACTGAATTAATCAACATGAACTTTCATTAAAAAAATTCTTTCCTTGCAATTTTGGGTATTGGGGAAAGTCGATTTTTCACTCCTGAAATAGGCTATATGTATGTTTTACGATATTACGATTTCAAGCCACTAAGGGAATCAAAATACGAGGTTCAGAAGTGTCAGAATGATCACCAATTATTTCCTATCAAGCAAACCTCCTTAACCATGACCTTCATTAAACATGAATCTACTCAAATGATTGAATGAAGTTTCAAGGTCTCTCACTAGAATCCCCTCCTTGTGCTCTCTTTGTTGCAAAAAATGATGCCTCAATCGAACATTGTATGAGAAAGTTATGGACTTTTGAACTCAAGCTCTTGTTGTTTCCTGTCGATAAAAAGGAGACTGATTTTTTTCTTTTTTCTTTCTACATAGGAGAGTTCATGCTTTAATTGTCAATATAAAGGAGAGTTTGTTCTCATCATGTCGATACAGGAGAGATTCCATGCTTAAATTGTCGAAACAAAGGAAAGTTTGTGTTTAACTTACTTACATGAAGAACAGTCCATGATCATTGTGTCGATATAGAGGATAGTTCATGCTCAAGGTGTCGATACAAAGGAGACTTCATGCTTAACTTGTTGGTATATAGGAGAGTTCATGATTAACTTTCCTACATGGAAGAGAATTTCTGCTTAACTTGTCGTTACATAGGAGAATTTGTGCTTAATGTGTTGGTACAAAGGATATTTTGTGCTTAACTTGCCAACATGAAGGAGATTTTGTGCTCATCATGTTGATACAAAAGAGAGTTTGTTCTTAACTTTCCAATACAGAGGAGAGTTCATACTGAAATTGTCGGTATAGAGGAGAGTTCATGCTTAATTTTTCGACATGGAGGAGAGTTCATGCTTAACTTATCGACAGGAAGGAGAGTTCATGTTCATCATGTCGATACAAAGGAGAGTTCATGCTTAATATGTTGGTACATAGGAGAGTTCACACTTAACTTCCCGACATGGAGGCAATTTCATGCTTAAATTCCCAATATAGACGAGATTTTGTGCTTAACTTGTCAGTACAAAAGAGATTTTGTGCTTGACTTGCTCACATAGGAGTAATACCTTGCAAAATTTCATTTTGTATTTTGGTCGTAAATTTTGACTCTGATACTTATTTCATGCAGTCCTTATACTATTGTAAAGGTTATTCAAAGATCTACAAATTCACAGTTATATGATTTCAAATATTCCTCAACAAGTGTTCAAATCTTTATGATTAAGATTTGGAATATTCATTAAAGCTCCAGAGAACATAGTACTTCAACCAAGAGCAGAGGAACTAGGAACCGAACTTAGGAAAGAAGATATGAAATCTCACTTAGCTAATGTTTCAGTTATATAGGTTAAAATGTGTGGTTTTGAAAGTTTATTTCAATATTATTTTATGGTCACTCATCTATTGTGTGTTGAATGGTGTTAGGTACCAAGTCTATAGGAAGATCATAATAAGCAATCTGGATAGGCATCTTGTGAAGGAAGTAGACCATGAAGGCACAACTACTACACATAAAGGAAATATATCGGTATGCAGCAGTACCATCGAAAATATGATCTACTTCCAAATATGATGATATAGAAACAACAATAGTTGTCGTGGAAGGAAGGAAGTATTGAAAGAGAATCAAACTCAAATGGCTGAAGAAGAATTTTGAATCCCGTGACTGTCAAATATCAAACTTGCAGGGAGAAGACTTTATCAATTTCTAGACCAATCATCATGGTGGGTGAGGTGAACTATGGCAAAAATATATGATGGACATCTAGTACTAAAATACAAATTTAAAATGTAACTGCATATTATATTTTAAATTACAAACATTTCTACTGTCTTTGTTCTTTCATCATTACAATGAGGATAAAGATACAAATTTGTAAATGAAAGGTCATGGGGGGAAGGTGGAAGGAAAAGGGTCAAGTTTGAATTCAATAAATATGGGGATTGTATCCAAGTAAAGGAATTTGGATCTTTGAGTTTTCATGTACTATTACTGAAACTTTTAATGAGGAAAAGTTTGTTTGGACAAGTTATTTTCTAAAGAACTCTAATTCTTATGTTGGACGTATTGTGGACTATTACTTTTTGTTTTTCTCAGCACTCAAGTTGTGTAAGAATGTACTTCATATTGTATACTATTCTCATGTATGTTGGATGCATTCTTATTCATGTTCTTCAAAGAATATTTGTCTAAATTCATGGGAATAAAATTGTAAATGATTGTTTAAATGTTATACTATTATGTGTTTGTAGTTATTTACTCGTATTCTTATTTCCATTCTATGTGAACTATTTATCGGGCCATTTACATGAGCATGTCTGGTTCTATCTTTGATTTCTAGTTTTCTTTTACATCTAGACACATGTATCTTAGATTAGTTGCATTTCATTCTTTAGATTAAAAACCTTCATCAGTTTATTGATGTTTTGGTAGCTACGAGAGGAACTTTACTCTAGAATACCTTTCTTATATGAAGAGAATATTCTTGAAGTCCAAGAAGATAATTAAAAAACAAGAAGAATACCCATAAGAGAATTCGGCCCACACAGAAAAGAATAAAGTAAAAATAAGATTCCCATAGGAGAAGTCGGCCTAGGCAGTTGACTTGAAGACTATAAATAAGGAGGACATCTAGTTCATTTGGACACACTCACAAAACACTCTCTCACTGAGGAAAACGTGTGCAATTCTGAGGAGGAAGGGGAGACGTAGAGCTGGGGTATTTGGTTATTCTTGGTGGCTACTTTATCTTGTGTGCTATCTCTCTAAAGAGGAGTGTTATTCTTGTAGTGTGTTGTTGTTGCAACTATGAGCACTAGAGGTGTGCTAGCCTAGTGCTAGAGTTTATAACTTTTCTATGGCTCTTGAGAGATAGTGAATGGTTGGACTTTGTGAACTAAATGTATCTAATAAAGGTTGCTAGGTTTTTCCTCCATTTGGGATTCTCGCGAGATAAATATCTTGTGTTCTTTTTGTCTCTTTTTTATTCTTATACTTCTCAGTACATGATATATATGTTAATGGTAATGAAGTAAAAGAACACTGGTAACTCTAATTCTCTATAAATAAAGAAAATCTAACATGGTATCAGAGTTGGTTACCTTCATAATTGTTTGACCTCTGGAAGGAAGATCACTGCAATAGCACCTTGTAGTTGCAATAATTTTTTAAGATCATTGAGCACTATCCCAAGGACGTTGTGGATAATTATTTCACAGATCAGTGCACCCTACCCTAGTGCACCCCTTGAAACCCTAAGCCTGCAGTTTGGTGAAGTTTTAAAAATTGAGGTTTTTTAGTGGTAGGGTTTCTACCAACAAAAAGCGTCAACCAACATGAGAGTTGAAGATAGATTGGATGGAGAAGACAAATTTATATATTGGACACACAAAGTTCACCTCATTTCTAGAAGAGAATGAGTTATTGGATCATATCCAGTATGTGCTTCCATAACCCAAAGAAGAAGACGTCAAATAAATGTTTAGGTAGAATGAGGTCAAGGCTAAGAGGATCTTGACAGACTCAATAAATGATCATCTGATACCTAATGTATAAAAAATTAATACACTGAAGGAAATGTTTGATGATGTAACTAGACTTTATGAAATTAATAATACCAGTTGAAAGCTTAATCTAAGGCATTAACTCAGAAACATGATAATGAACAAGTCAGGAGTAGTAGACAACTATTTCATGAGGATCTCACAAATCAAGGACCAGTTAGTATCCATTGGAGATCCACTTGAAGATGTTGAACTCATGATTACTACACTCAATGGATTTCCCTCCTCTTGGGATCCATTTGTTCAAGGGATTTGCACCAGAAGCAAATTTCCCAACTTCAAAAAGCTATGGGAAGACTCCACCCAAGAGGAATCCAGGTTGATATCCAAATCACAAAACACTAATGATGATGAAAATCAAGCACTTTCCACCCAAGTGAAGAAGAGAAAGGAAAGGGAAGAAGGAATCCAAAATAATTCTAAGAAATCATGCCTCTCAATTCCCTCATAAACGTGAAAATGGAAAGACGAATAATCACCGTGCACATACAATAGAAGATGAAGAGCACAAGGGCGAAGAGGTTGTATTTGTTTCAGCACTCACATGAACCATTAATCAAGAGAGTGACACTTGGCTCATAGATAACAGTGCTTCCAAGCACATGATTGGATACAAAAACTCTCTTTCAAATATCACAAAAAAGATTTGATCCCTTCAAGTGGACATTGGATATGATTCAAAGAATGAAGTCAAAGGTGTTGGAGAATCCTCCCTTAAACTTGACTCGGGTAACCTCATTTTAATTAAAGATATTTTGTTTGTACAAAAGTTAAAGAAGAATTTACTTTTCCTCTCTACTTTAGAAGATAAATTCTTTAGGATATATTTTTTGGATGGCCAAGTTCTTCTATGGCCCAAGAGTTCAAGCATTGATAAAGCTATTAGGACTGGTGTCTAAGAGGGAGGACTATGTAAATTGAAGGGACACCAAGAACAAGACCTCATACACAATAGTGTTAGTTGAAGTGAGCTATGGCACCGAAGAATTTGCCACATAAACTATAGAGAACTACCTATATTTGGAAATATGGTTACAGGTCTACCTGACATTCAGGTAGAACATGATGGAGTATACAAAGGTTGTGCACTTGGCAGGAATGTCAAGGGAAGATTTACTAGCATTGACAGCAGGAACAAGGGTATCTTGGATATCATACATGTTGATGTATGTGTACAGATGATGGTTCCATTCTGTAACGTCCCCAGCCACCCATTTCCAGGCCACGCTACAGGAGGGAACACTTTTGTTCTCTCACTATGGAACATACTGTAACATACCCAGTATTCAAGTGAGCTATGCCACATAAATTTTCTCTTCAAACTGCATGCAATTATAACATATACATACAACACTCTTGAAGAATATTTACATATAAACGTAAAAAAACAATTACATTCTGTAAATATACGATTTCATACTAAAATAATAGTAAACATAGACATGCAACATATACAGGGAAATACCCATAAACATATAGATAGTTATAATCACACATATGATAAACCATAACATAAGCACGTAAATAACAATGTACCATGTAAATTTATCGTACGATTGGTACTTATCTTGGAAATATTGTCACCAATTGTGTACAGACTGTCCACGAACCTCCCATTCTTAGACTACACTATTCATCACTCTCAACAGTGAGTCACCCCCGATTTGGGACTAAAATCCACTCGGGTAAAGGGATTCCTAACTAGGCTAAAGGCTCATAAACAACAAGAAAGACTCTGTCTCAGGTGCTCACTCAACTAACAGCCTACAACCTCTCATTCCCCACATGCCTGTCCCACCCAAGGAAGTGTGCCCCTTCTCTGCTCAATAGTCCTTCAACTGCCCACTTCCCTTCCAGGGCTTCAACAACAGGCCAGACATGAAGTTTCAGAGAACTGTAGTTGTAGTTTATCACCTTTAGAAAATCAATTCCCAAAAATTCTCTCACTTAGAGAATTTCTCACGGGCCTGAAAACCTACCTCTTCAATTTCCCATGAGCCTGATAACCCGCTTCATCAATACCGCTTCCAAGCTAACTAGGTACACCAATAAGAAATGGTTATGAAAACAAGCTCAAATACAGTGAAATGAATGTCTAAATGATAACTGACTGTGTGCGTGAAATGGTCATGGAATCATTGATTGGATGACTGAATAATGGAAGGAATCATGGGAGAGATGATCGTCTGAATCATGGTAAGGATGATGGTAAGTGTAAAAATGAACTAAATCTCCATAATATGTATGCATGTCCCCAACTCGACACTTGTCATGTTGGAATCTACTTTGGTCCACTTGTCCCCAACTTTAGAACTTAGGATAAAATAATTATACATACTTTAAGAAATATTAATACAATATTCCTTTTTGGCTTAAGCTCTTTATCTTAGCCCTTTCCCTTAAAGTTTGGCCCTCCCTTTCCCTAAATAGTGGAGTCCAATCCCCCATCTCTTTTATCATGGTTAGTCTACGTGCAACAATGTATTTTATATTAATCAAGAGACATATACAAAATAGGCACACTGTCCTTTAACATCTAGGTGCTCTGGCCTAATTCCAAAACATAAGCATCATAGCTTATAATAACTGGCTGACCAGCCTATAACACATATCATATACATAAGGCTCACTGACCTCCATACTGCATGTACTTTAGTTACTATGTGTGGTATCCGGGAATGTGCACACTACATCATTTTACTGCATAGTACATGCACACACTATGCCATGAAAGGTGAATTACAAAATGATGTCAAAACAACTCACCAGCTTAAGTACACTTACATTACATTTACAATTGGGTTTGATCAAGGGATATTACAATCCCCTCCCCTTATTTATGCACTGTCCTCAGTGCATCATATACCCCTATACAACAAAATTTTCAAAAATCCTAAAAACGATGCGGGTATTCCATCCGCATTGCATCCTCATGCTCCCAAGTATCATCCTCAGGATCGTACCAGGTCCATTGGACCTTTACAAGCCCTATGGCTCAATTCCAGAGCTGCTTGATTTTCCAGTCCAAAATGCACACCGGATGCACTTGAAAAGCACCTTCTTGCTCCACCTAAATCACATTCCAATCAATAACATGATTAGCATTAGGTATATATTTCTTTAGCAATGATACATGGAATACATTATGAACAGACATAGATGTAGGCAATGCAATCATATAAGAAACTAGACTAATTCTCTCTATGATTTAAAATGGCCCATAAAATCTGGCTCCTAACTTGGCATAGCTTCCCAGCTTCAAGGAACTCCTGTTAGCTTTCACCTTCAGGAAAACATGATCACCCACTTTGAACTCTCTGTGGGTTCTGTTCTTATTGGCATAACTTTTCTACCTGTCTTGGGCAGTTTTTAAATTCTGCTTAATTCTTATCATTTGGTCCTCCATCTCTTTGAACAACTCTGGCCCAACTACTGTCCTATCAGCTGGATTATCCCATCTCACTTGAGTACTTCACTTTTTGTCATAAAGTGCTTCAAATGGGCTCATCTTCAACGATGCCTCATACCCATTATTGTAAGAAAATTCTACCAAGTGGAGGTAGTCCTCCCATTTCGATGGTTTGTCCATCACATACATTCTCAGTATGTCTTATATCACTCTGTTCACCCTCTTTGTCTATCCATCAGACTTAGGATGATAAGTTGTGATAAAGTTAATATTCATTCTGAATCCTTTGAAAAATCCTTTCTAGAAATTCGAGGTGAATTTTAGGTCTCTGTCGGACACAATTGTTTTAGGAATTTCATGCAATCGTGCCACCTCCTTCATGAAAATATCAACAAGATCTGCTGCCTTGTGAGTAGTTTTCAGTGGAATAAAATGGGAAACTTTTGTAATCTTGTCCACCACCACCATGATCGAATCATGCAACTTTCCTGTTCTGGGAAATCCCGTAATAAAATCCATTATCACCACTTTCCACTTCCATTCAGGAATGGGCAAAGGCTGCAGCAACCTTGTTGGGTTCCTATGCTCATCTTTAACTTTATGCCATTCCATACATCTAGTGATGTATTCAACGATCTCTCTCTTCATACTTGGCCAAAAGTAATGGCTCTTGATCACTGCCACAGTTTTTTGATATCCAAGGTGCCCTGCATAAGGGACATTATGCATTTCATGCAAAATCATACCTTTCAATTCCCGGACATTTGGAACAAAAATTATGTTCTTGTGCAACAATATTCCATCTATTCCCAAATTAAAATTATCCACCTTTTGTGGTATCTTACCCTACTGTAGCTTTGCTACCAATTCTTTGTATTGCAGATATGCATTTGTAGCCTCCAGAATTTTTCTTTTAATATCAGTCTGATACATGCTAACGGATGTAGCATGTAGTTCATGCACCCTCATGTTGAGTGCATTCAACCACTTTATTCTCTTTCCCCTTGATATGCTTTATATCAAAATCATATTCGCTTAAAAATTCTAACCATCTACTTTGCCTAGCATTGTGGTATGTTCTTATATCAAACCTCTTCCCCATGAGGTAGTGTCTCCATTTCCTCAAGGCATGCACTATGGCTGCCAACTTCAAAACATGAGTGGCATAGTTTCTTTCATGCTCCTTCAACTTCCTTGATTCATAACATATAACAAACCCATTTTGACTGAGGACTCCACCAAGTCCTTCATTACATGCATCTATGCATACAATGAATTATGCATTTGGGTCTGCAATCCTTAATATTGGAGCACTTGTCAATAATTGTTTCAAGTGTTGGAAACTCTTTTCGCAATCCAGTGTCCACTGAAACTTCACACCCTTTCTTTGCAAGGAAGTGATTGGGTGTGTAGTCTTTGAGAATCCTTTAATAAATATTCTATAGTAGCCTACAAGACCCATGAATGATCTCACCTCTGTCACATTCTTCGGCACTGACCATTCTCTAATGGCTTCTATCTTCTCAGGATCCACTGCTATCCCATCCTTTGAAATGATATGCCCCAAACAATGAATTTGTTTTTGATAAAATGAGCACTTCCTCAATTTGGCATACAAATGATGCTCCCTTAATACTTGCAACACCATCCTCAAATGATGTTCATGCTCTTACTTTGACTTAGAATATATAATAATGCCATCCAGAAAGACAATGACAAACTTGTCTAAATATTCTCGGAAAAAACCATTAATTAAGCACATGAAAAGAGCTGGTGCATTTGACAACCCAAATGGTACCACTGTGAACTCATAATGACCATACCTTGTCCTGAAGGTGGTCTTTCTAATATATTCCTCTTTAATCCTTACCTGATGGTATCCTGATCTGAGATCTATCTTTGAAAATATCTTTGCATCCTTCAATTCATCAAAGAGATCATCAATCCTTGGCAGAGGATATGTGTTCTTAACAGTCACTTTATTCAACTGTCTGAAGTCAATGCAAAATCTTTATGTTCCATATTTATTTTTCACAAACAAGACTGGGGCACCCCAAGGAGACACACTTGGGTGTATATACCCCTTTTTTAGAAGTTCTTCAAGCTGCATTTGCAACTCCTTCAATTCTAGTGTACTCATTCTGTAATGAGTCTTTGACACTGGAGCTGCTCCAGGGATTAGATTTATAAAGAAATCAATGTCTCTCCTTGGGGGTATTCCTGGTACTTCCTTGAAAACATCTTCAAATTCTTCCAGGACTGCATGATCTTCCAAATTTGGCACCTTATCTTTATGTGTCTCTTCTATATGAGTTGCAAATATTTGACACCCTTTTATGTAACATTTCTTCAGCTACAATGCTGAAATTTCTTTGATGGTTATTGCCCTAGGAATTCCCTACACTTTCCTTAGTTTCCCTTCCTCATCCAAGCAAGTAAATTCTTTGTTTTGATAGTCTAAGAGAGTATGATTTTGTTCCAACCAATCCATCCCAATTAGATAGGCATAGGAACCTAAAGGCAAGATGTTCAAATCTTCCTTAATGTTCAATCCATTCATGTCCATGAGGCATGACTTAACCATCTCATTAACTTTTCTTCTAGCTCTTGTAGCCAGCTACACCAACCAATATTTCCCATGCTTGCTTCTTAGAAAATTCAAACTTTCCACCATCTTAGGGTCTATATAACTATGACTAGCTCCTAAATCAATGAAAATAACAATGGTTTGGTTGTTGATCATACATTCCACTTCAATCATGTGGGACTGATACTCTTCTTGCTTGTTGTCCAGGGCTTCATAGATCCTTGTCACATTTTTTCCCATGTCCTCCACTATTTCATCTTGTTGTACCTTGTGAACAACCCTTCCTTTTTCACTTCTGTGAGGACAATCTCTGAACCTATGATCTCCTTTACAACCCCAACATTGAATAGGTGGCTTCCTTAGCCTTTGACTCCCTATGTCAATCTTTTTGGGTTCTTTAGGTGCTTATTGTCCCTATGGATTATTTATGAAGAATGGTGGCTTAGCTCCCTTCTTCCTCTGATCCATCTTGAATTTCTTTTAGTCTTCCCAAGCCTTTTGGCACTAGCATATTTAGCCCATTTTGCGATGGTTGTTTCGACGCTTATGCGACGTTATTTCATTGATATGGCGACAAATTTGGAGTCTCTGAAATGTTGGTTTAGGTGACGTGGAATTTGTGATGAACTTGATCAAACGTTGCACAAGCGACGATATAGGAAAACAATCTCAAACTAACTTTTCGTCTAAATTGCGACAACAACTTTTATAGTTAAACCGATGCATCAATAGAAGTTGTCGTTGCCTATTCGACGAAAACTTTTTGTTGTTTATGTAGCTAAACCAATGCAACAATAGAAGTTGTCGTCGCATATTCGATTCCACTTTTCGTTGTTTATATAGTTGAACCATCGCATAAATAGAAGTTTTCGTCGCCTATTCGACAACAAAGTTTTGTTGTTTATGTATCTAAACCGACGCATCAATAGAAGTTGTCATCGTTTATTCGACGACAACTTTTTTTTGTTTATGTAGCTAAACTGACGCATCAATAGAAGTTGTCGTCGCCTATTCAAAGACAACTTTTTTTTGTTTATGTAGCTAAATCGACGTATAGATAGAAGTTGTCGTCGCCTATTCAACGACAACTTTTTGTTGTTTATGTAGCTGAACCATTGCATCAATAGAAGTTGTCGTCGCATATTCAACAACAAATTTTCGATGTTTATATAGAAAAACCGTCACATCAATAAAAGTTGTCGTCGGATATGCGATGACCAAAATTTATTTAGAAAATATATATATATATATATATATTTTGGGCATCAATTTTGATTTAATATTAATATTAAATCCCAAAGGGTATTGCATGAGCCCTGTATTGATTTCACAAATCCTTGGGACTTCTTTGATGGAGCTTATCAAGGCTCTCCAAAAATGTGTGGGGATGGAGTCATACTCTTTTTAGATCATTACCACTTC
>SNQJ01S0002772.1:294612-408642 GCA_010110895.2 Picea sitchensis | reverse complement strand
GCAAAATTAGTGTATACTATAACAAACATTCAAACAATATATATACATATATATAATTTTATATAAAATTGACAAAATAAAAAAAGATAATAAATATATAGCTAATTACCATGGTACGATATTCATTCACTCCGCCATCAATGTGACCATATTTCCTACAATGTTTTGCAGTTGTTACTATTAAAATTTGTATGGGATGTCTAAGGCAGCATTTTTTGCAAGGGAAATAACATCTACCATCACCCTTTTCACCCGCTTTACTTTTTTCCCCACCTCTAACAACATTCTGCGACATTTTTCCACACAAAAATACCCTTTCGGAACCGTCGTTGTTATAGCAAGATTGTCACAACATCTTCAAATTGTCAAATATTTATAGGCCAATTTTAGGTCACCATCGTCGCAATTGCGATGATAGTGACCTAAATATATATATATTTTTTTACAGCTATTTATTTTAGGTCATTTTCAACGGTAAAGTTTGACTAAATTATTATGGTCAACTATCGTCACTTATATGACAGCCAATCTAAGGTCGTCGCTTATGAGATGAACATTGACCATTACAGTTCAGTCAAACTGTAGGCATCAAAATTGTGACGAACATGGGGTAGATTTAGAAAAAAAAAACTTTTTCTCTTGCATGTTGCGACAAAAGAGTACTTTCGTTGCAAGTGGTCGTCGTAAAAATTTTCAATATGTAGTAGTGTGGAAAGTTGGCCTTTCTTTCTGCTAATCATATAAGCATTTAGCTCGCCTTATGGTCTCTTCCAATGTCTTGGGTTCATCATATTGTATTTTTTCACTGATGAATGATGGAAATCCATTCAAATACCTTTGAATTTTGACTGTCTCGTCCTTGATGAAAGAGACATACTTCAACAGTTCTAGAAACCTTCTCTCATATTCATCTATGGTCATACTTCCAAGCTTGAGTTCAAAGAACTCTTTCATTTTCTTGTCATAGTATCTCTTAGTTAAGTATTTCTTCTCAAAATACTTCTTGAATTATGATGCAGGAGCATCACCAACGTCAAGCGATCATGGGGCAAGCGCCATTTCATTTTAGACACATGATAAATTGTTTAAAAACTTTTGAAGATAGATGCGACAAACGTAAATGTAACAGTTAAGGAGAGGCGTACTTATAGATTGTAATCAGACCTTGAGAAACCCGCTCTCGTCTGAAGGACTAAGAAGGCATTTATGTTATTAGGTAGCTTTGAATTCTCTGATTAGACAGTTTTAGGAGTGGAGGGAAAACGGATATAGACACCCTCATTGTAATATTGTAGGAGGAGTAGTGAAGAACCTTACCAAGAAGGGGGAGAAAGCATACAGAGCTGGAACAGAGAAACTGTAATTGAAAAACACCCCTGTACAAAGATTAAGTTAATAGAATAAGTCTTAATTCAGATTCATGGCATTGTAGTTGTTTCTTGTATGTGTATGTTGAATGGTATGTTCATGATTTTACTCTTTCTGTTATACATTTTCTTTCTATGTTGTGTATGGATGATTTCTGGTTAAATGTTTGAAGTCTGAGAGAGAAAGAGTTAGGAAATGAGTTTCAATTGTTTCTCTATCTAAGCAAGGGTTCCTGCAAGGAGTGCAGTTGAATTGTCCGCAAGGAGTGCGTTGACAAAAAGGGTTCATAGGTCTTATCTTTGAAGGCTCAGATAAGTTAACTCTTGTTCTCATTTCCTCAAAGGTGCAGTTAGGCACAGGAGTCATGCAATGTGTGCACAGACCAAGCTTGAATCCAGGGTTTGAAACCTGAGAAGCTAATGAAGGAATTTTGTTGCAAGGAGTGCACGGAGTTAAAGGAGTTCAATACCGAAGTGATTAAGGGTTGCTACAAGGAATGCGTGCAAGAGTTTCTTGAAAGGCTTGAAGTTGTGGAAAACCTCAGAAGGATTCAAACATGCTAAGTCATCGAAGGGAAGAGATGAACGGTCAAAATTCTTTGTATAAAATTAGCGAAATCCTGCTAGTCGTTCGATCTGATAGAGAAGCAATGAGGTTATGGCTGTTTCCAGAGTTTCAAGGTCAGGAGATCATGAGCCGTTGGATCCTCACCTAGTTACCCGTTAGCCATAGGATCTGGCTGGAGTTGCATGAGGGTTAAACTCTCGTAGGCAGAGTGAAGGTCCCAAAAGGCGTCGAGATATCAGAACTTTAGAATTCGGGATATCGGGATTCTAGAGGACAGGAGATCAGGTCACTTCATAGTGGAAACCCCGATCTTGATCTGGACTGCCCATCTATTGGGACACGTGGCAGAGATCAAGCACCCATCGGTATTTCGGCTACAGGGGTTTTAAGTTGACAGAGAAACTGCGACATCGGGGAATCGCAAGTTGAGAAATCCCGAGACTGAATCAAGACCGTCCGTCAGTGAGATAGGTGGAGACGATCAAGAGCCCATCGGCATTTCGCATGTCATATTTCTGGGGTTCAGGAGAATAGGAGGACATTGCCATTTGACTTCATGAAATCACAAATGATCGAGGATCGTCCATTGGTTGGGACACATGGTGGAGATCGGAAGCCGTCGGCATTTCGGGATTCGGTGTTTCATGAATCCTGAATATAGGAAGCACACACATTTCAGAACTGCGAAGTCCAAAACCTCGATGAGGTGGAAAGATCTGGTGTGGGGAGGACTGACGTCATTTTAGCATATAGGAGGTTGAGAATCGAAACTTCAGGAGTTCCGAGGGAAAGAACCCATAAGCATTTTAGTTCCCGAAACTGCAAAGTGATGAGGACCATCCATCTCTAGGGGATGCATCGCAACAATCTAGGTCTTCAAAGGAAAATCCTGAAAGGGAGACCATTTCAAGAAATCAGGATTCGGAGGATCAGGAATGTTGAGGACAAAGGGTCCATGCGTTTCGACATTCGAAAGCCCGAAATCGCGAAAGACTTAGGATTGAGATCATATGAAATAGTGGTCACATGGACCGAAAGGTAGCCATGGGGACTAACTGTTGTTGAAGCCATTTTGGCATTTCGGGATATCAGATATTGGGGGATCAAGAAGTTTGAGGTTCTTGACAACGGGGATCACAAAACTCCAAAACCCAAAATTTCGATCGGGAAGAGACCAGGTATACGCAAAAGTTGTGACAGGGGAAAAAGAAGGACCTGTGAATTGGGTATTTAACAAAGATTCTAGTGAGGAATTGAAAGAGCCACTTCAGCTCGAAGGTGAAGTTAGAACAATCCGTTAATACTGGGAGGTCAGCGCAGAGGCTTTGCCTAGAAAGAAGTGACATCTGCGCCAGGTTTGGTATCAGAGCCCAAAAAGGGTTCTTTGCTTTCTGTGGCAAGGAAAAGGAAGATTCACCATGCTGCCAAGAAGAAGGGACATGCAAACACCCAATCCGCCAGAGGAAAGGGAAATACCAAGAAGAAGAGGTAGGCAGATGCTTAACCCAGCCATGGCAAGAGAAATGCGTGATTTACGTGCCTGACTTGAGGACATGGAAACAGCACAGAGACGCACAATCAGTATTGGGGATCTTAGTGATTCCAAAATTGAAAATGAAGTTGAACATGGAGAAGAAGAAGTTTCAGCAGAAGATGCTGCAAATGAACACTTGATTAGAAATTTCACAAGGATGGGTGCCAGGGAAAAAATGGACATCCCAGTTTATGAGGGAAACCTGGATGCTGAAGAGCTTCTAGACTGGATTAGAGCTCTGGACACTTATTTCGACTATGAAGATGTCGAGGAAGACAAGAAGGTAAGACATGCCATCACAAGGTTGAAAGGACATGCAACATTGTGGTGGGATGAACTACAAGCTGACAGACACTGCAAAGGCAAGCAGAAAATTAGGAATTAGATAGGATGATCGCGAAGATGAAGGAAAAATTCATCCCCGGGGATTACCAGATTACTCTGTTTCGAAGAATGCAAAATTTGAGACAGAAGCTTATGACAGTGAAGGAATATACTGAAGAATTATACAGGCTGAACATTAGGGCAGGTCATCGGGAAAGCGATGATGAAAAGGTTGCCAGGTACATGAATGGCCTGAGATATGACATACAGGATGAGATGAGCATGGTAACCATACGAATGGTGGAATATGCTTATCATATGGCTCTAAAGGCTGAAGAGAAGCTGAGCCGAAAGCAGGGTCAAAGAGGCCGAGGTAGAAGTCAAGCCAGGGGAAAATCAATTGTCCAAGATAAAAATCAGAAACCCAAGGAGGACTGGAAGAAACCTCAGACTCAAATTGAAAGAGGTGGAATCTCACAGTGAGGGAAATATGCTAAACAGAGAGGGCAGCATACCGAATAAAGAGGAGATTATGCTGATAATAATATTTTTCCTCATACTAGAGGTAGAGGAAGAGCAAGAGGTGGAGTAATAAAGTGCTTTACGTGTGGGAAAAATGGACACAAATCTTCTGAATGTCCAAAAAATAAGAAAGAAGGTGGTGAGACTCACATTTTTGAAGCACAGAGGTGGAATTTTGAGGCAGAGGATGCTGAAGGTGGAAGATCACTGATGATGCAAAAAGTTCTCTTAACACTAGAGAAGGAGGTGGAGAGTTCAGTCCAAAGAAACAGACTTTTTCAGACTACTTGAAAAACCAAGGACAGGGTATGCAAGGTCATTGTGGACAGTGGTAGCACACATAATCTCATTTCAACAAATATGGTAGAAAAGATGGAGCTGGAGACGACTGAACATCCAAGTCCATATAGAGTTTCATGGCTACAAAAAGGACATCAGGTAAATGTCACTAAACAATGTTCAGTTGAATTTAAGATAGGGTGATATAATGATAAGATACTCTGTGATGTTATTCCCATGGATGTTTGTCATCTATTGCTAGGTAGACCGTGGCAATATGACAGAAATTTGATTTATGATTGGAGGATGAACACATACACCCTAGAGAAGAATGGGAGAACTCACATGTTGCTTCCAATCAAAGATAAGGAAGTGAAACCTGAATTAAGTAACATTGTACTTCTCATGAGTGGGAAGGAACTCCTTAATGAGGTCAAGAAGAAGGAGGAACCACAATTCATTTTCGTCAGGAAGCCAACGATTTTTTTAACCAACACAAGGGTAGATTATCTACCAGAAGAGGTTCAGGAACTACTAGAAGAGTTCGCTGGCATAGTAGTGGATGAACTACCTCGTTCATTGCCACCAATCAGAAGTGTGAGTCATCATATTGATCTCATAACTAGAGCCAGATTACCAAACAAAGAAGCTTATAGATTAACGTCGCAGGAGAATGAAGAAGTCAAAAGACAAGTCCAAGATTTGTTGGATAAAGAGTTGGTTAGAGAAAGCTTGAGTCCATGTGTTGTTCCGATAGTACTCAGTCCAAAGAAAGATGGAGGTTGGAGGAAGTGTACTGATTCAAGGGAAATCAACAAGATAACCATCAGGTACAGATTTTCATTGCCAAGGATGGATGATCTGATGGATTTCTTAAGTGGAGCAATTTTTTTTTCGAAGATTGATTTGAATAGTGGATATCACTAGATTCGTATGAGGGAAGGTGATGAATGGAAAACAACCTTCAAGACTAACGAAGGGTTGTATGAATGGCTTGTTATGTCATTTGGTTTAACAAACGCACCAAGTACCTTCATGAGGTTGATGAACAAAGTCCTGAAGGAGTTCATCGGAAAATTTGTCATTGTGTATCTGGATGATATACTGATCTTCAGTAAAACAGAGGTAGAGCATCTAAAACACTTAGCTACAGTGATGAAGAGATTACAACAAGAGAAGTTGTTCATAAACATGAAGAAATCCTCATGCATGAAGACAAAACTCATCTATTTGGGTTTTGTTATTTCTGCAGATAAATTGAAGATGGATCCAGATAAGGTGGAGGTGATCAAGAATTGGCCATCACCGAAGAGCATATTTGAGGTGAGAAGTTTTCACAGATTGACTAGTTTCTACTGGAAGTTCATCAGGAATTTCAGTGGAATTAGTGCATTGATGATGGACACAGTGAAGAAAAGACACAAATCTTTTCACTGGATAGAAGAGGCTGAGAAGAGTTTTAATCTGTTGAAGAGGAAAATCACGGAACAACCAATTCTGGTGTTGCCTGATTTTCAAAAGACATTTCAAGTGAAATGCGATGCAAGTGGATTTGCAATAGGGGCAGTCTTGAGTCAAGAAGACAGGTCGATAGCTTACTTCAACGATAAGATGAATGAAGTGAAGGTGAAATACTCCACATATGACAAGGAGTTCTATGCTATCATTCAGGCATTGAAGAAGTGGAGACATTATTTGATTCCAAAGGAGTTTGTCTTATACAGTGACAATCATGCACTGCAGTTTGTGAATCAACAAGAAAATTTGAATCAAAGACATGTAAAATGGGTTGAATACATGCAGAACTTTACTTTTGTAATTAAACATATTTCTGGAACTGCTAACAAGGTTGTTGATGCCTTGAGCAGGAAATGTTTGTTGTTGCAGGAGTTCAGAGTTAAAACATTGGGTTTTGATGACCTCAGGGACATGTACAGAGATGATCCATATTTTAAGGAGGCATATGAAGCAACTAAGAATCCAATTCTCAGAGATAGAAGCCAATGGACAGAATGCATGTTCCAAGAAGGATTACTATTTTAAGGTAATCAACTTTGTATTCCAAAATGCTCCATGAGGGAGAATTTGTTGAAGGAAAAACACAGTGGAGGATTGGCCGAGCACTTTGGTCACAACAAGACATTCGCAAAATTTAATGAGTCATATTTTTGGCCAGGAATGCGAGCAGATGTCAAGAGATTCGTGGATAGATGCAGAATTCGCCAGCATTCGAAAGGAAAGAGACAGAATGCAGGATTTTATCAACCATTGCCAATACCTGAGAGGCCGTGGGATGCAGTCAGCATGGATTTCATATTGGGGTTGCCAAGAAAACAAAGAGGGTTTGACTCAACATTTGTGGTGATGGATAGATTTTCCAAAATGGCACACTTTATTCCATGTCAAAAAACCAGTGACGCAACTCACATTGCGAATCTGTTTTTCAAAGAAGTCATTCGACTTCACGAATTACCAAGGAGTATAGTTTCGGATTGAGACACTAAGTTTGTGGGACACTTCTGGAGAACCTTATGGAAGAAGCTGGGAACTAACTTGTCGTTCAGTTTGGCTTATCATCCTCATATGGATGGACAGACAGAAGTGGTAAACAGGAGTTTAGGAGACTTGTTGAGGAGCTTGGTGACAGAACACCACAACCAATGGGACAACATATTACCACAGGAAGAATTTGCTTATAATGACTCAGTTAACAGAAGCACATGACAAAGTCCATTTCAATTTTTTTATGGCATGCAGCCGAGAGGAATTTCTGAGCTGGGGGATTTAGAACAGATTGCAACTAGGAGCGCTAGTGCAGAAGACTTCACAGAGGTGATGAAAGAACTTCACAACCAGGTGAAGGAGAGTTTACAGAACTCGAGCCAGGAGTATAAGCACAAGGCAGATCAACACAAGAGACAAATTCAGTTTGAGTTTGGTGATTTGATTCTAGCACGTCTGAGAAAGGAAAGGTTCCTGAATGGGACATATAACAAACTGAAGATGAAGAAGATTGGACCATGTAAGGTCTTGAGGAAATTTGGGGAAAATGCTTATGAGATTGAATTACCCGATGGGATCGGAATTTATCTGATATTCAATGTCTCAGATTTGTACCCATACAAAACTGAGGAAGCAGGAACAAGTGATGAACAACCAGAGATCCAGTGGACAAAAAAAATGCCTGTTGCAGAGAAACCACAGATGGAAAGCATACTAGACAAAAGAATTAGCAAGAAGACCAGAAGAAAACAATACTTTGAATACTTGGTCAAGTGGAAAGGACATCCAGTTGAAGATGCCAACAGGGAGAATGAAGCAGAGATTCAGAAGCATGGACAGACCGTGTGAGAGCTCATGGACAGGAGCCCATGAAAATTTTCAAGTGAGGGAGTATGATGTAGGAGCATCGCCAACGTCAAGCGAGCGTGGGGCAAGCACCATTACATTTTAGACACATGATAAATTGTTTAAAAACTTTTGAAGATAGATGCACCAAACATAAATATAACAATTAAGGAGAGGCATACTTATAGATTGTAATCATACCTTGAGCGATCTGCTCTCGTTTGAAGGACTAAGAAGGCATTTATGTTAGTAGGTAGATTTGAATTCTCTGATTAGACAGTTTTAGGAGTGGAGGGAAAATGGATATAGACACCCTCATTGTAATATTGTAGGAGGAGTAGTGAAGAACCTTACCAAGAAGGGGGAGAAAGCATACAGAGCTGGAACAGAGAAAATATAATTGAAAAACACCCCTATACATAGATTAAGTTAATAGAAGAAGTCTTAATTCAGATTCATGGCGTTGTAGTTGTTTCTTGTATGTGTATGCTGAATGGTATGTTCATAATTTTACTCTTTTTGTTATACATTTTCTTTCTATGCTATGTATGGATGATTTCTGGTTAAATGTTTGAATTCTGAGAGAGAAAGAGTTAGGAAATGAGTTTCAATTGTTTCTCTATCTAAGCTAGGGTTCCTGCAAGGATTGCACTTGAATTATATGCAAGGAGTGCATTGACAAAAAGGGTTCAGAGGTATTATCTCTGAAGGCTCAGATAAGTTAAATCTTGTTCTCATTTCCTCAAAGGTGCAGTTAAGCACAGGAGTCGTGCAATGTGCCCATAGACCAAGATTGAATCCAGGGTTTGAAACCTGAGAAGCTATTGAAGGACTGTTGCTGCAAGGAGTGCGCAGAGTTAGAGGAGTTCAATACCGAAGTGATTAAGGGTTGCCACAAGGAATGCATGCAGGAGTTTCTTGAAAGGCTTGAAGTCATGGAAAACCTCAGAAGGATTCAAACTTGCTAAGTCGTCAAAGGGAAGAGACGAACGGTCAAAATTCTTTGTAGAAAATTAGCGAAATCCCACCAGCCATCTGATCTGATAGAGAAGCAAGGAGGTTACGGCTGTTTCTAGAGTTTCAAGCTTAGGAGATCATGAGTCATTGGATCCTCACCTAGTTACCCATCAGCCATAGGATCTGACTGGAGTTGCACAAGGGCTAAACTCTCGCAGGCAGAGTGAAGGTCCCGAAAGGCGTCGGGATATCAGAACTTTGAAATTCAGGATATCGGGAGTCTAGAGAACAGGAGATCGGGTCACTTCATAGTGGAAACCCTAATCTTGATCTGGACCACCCATCTATTAGGACATGTGGCGGAGATCAAGCACCCATCGGTATTTCGACTACCAGGGTTTTAAGTTGACAGAGAAACTGCGACATCGGGGAGTCGTAAGTCACAAAATCTTGAGACTGAATCAGGATCGTCCATCAGTGAGATAGGTGGCGACGATCAAGAGCCCGTCAGCATTTCACATGTCAGATTTCTAGGGTTCAGGAGAACAGGAGGACATCGACATTTGACTTTGCAAAATCGTGAATGATCGAGGACCGTCCATCGGTTGGGACATGTGGTGGAGATTGGAAGCCATCGGCATTTTGGGATTCGGCGTTTTGTAAATCCTGAAGACAGGAAGCACACACATTTCAGAACTGCGAAGTATGAAACCCCAATAAGGTGGAAAGCTCCAGTGTGGGGCCATCTAACGTCATTTCAACATATAGGAGGTCAGGAATCGGAACTTCGGGAGTTCCGAGGGAAGGAGCCCATAATCATTTTAATTCCTGAAATTGTGAAGTGACAAGGACTGTCCATCTCTAGGGGATGCCTGGCAACAATCTAGGTCTTCGAAGGTAAATCCCGAAAGGGAGACCATTTTGGGAAATCGGGATTCGGAGGATCGGGAATCCTGAGGACAAAGGGTCCATGCGTTTCGGCATTCGAAAGCCCAAAATCATGAAAGACTTAGGACTGCGATCATATGAAATAGTGGTCACATGGACCAAAAGGTAGCCATAGGGACTAACTGTTGTTGAAGCCGTTTCAACATTTTGGGATATCAGAGATCAGGGGATGGACAAGGTTGAGGTTCTTGACAACAGGGATCAAGAAACCCCGAAACCCTAAATTTTGGTTGGGAAGAGACCAGGTATACGCAGAAGTTGTGACAGGAGAAAAAGAAGGACCTGTGAATTGGGTTTTTAACAAAGATTCTAGTGAGGAATCGAAAGAGCCACTTCGGCTCGAAGGTGAATTTAGAATGATCCATTAATATCAGGAGGTCAGCGCAGAGGCTTTATCGAGAAAGAGGTGACATCTGTGCCAAATTCCCTCCAAGTAACACTTTTCTCCTTAATGTGTTGCACCTGCACAAGATGATCCCACCACATGGAGGCCTTTCCCTTGAATTGATAGATAGAAATTCTACCTTCTGCATGAGAAGAATAATTATGCAATTGAAAATACTTTCTCATGCCCAATAACCATGATTCTACATCTTCATCCTTCTTGTGCTCACCATCAAATGTAGGAGGTTTGATTTTGTTCATTTCTCCTCGTAGCTCATTCACCCCAGACCTCTTATGCCTTCTGACAGGGGATGGACTTGATTTGTTGCCTACTCTCTTATTGGAATGCCTTGGGGAGTGATGGTGGTGTCTACTAACACTTATTGCTTTTCTTTTCTCATACGAAGGCTTGTGACTTCCATATTTTCTTAAGCCACTCTCCTTATCCA
This sequence comes from Picea sitchensis, assembly GCA_010110895.2. Classification (NCBI taxonomy): domain Eukaryota; kingdom Viridiplantae; phylum Streptophyta; class Pinopsida; order Pinales; family Pinaceae; genus Picea; species Picea sitchensis. Next base: position 397,962 of record SNQJ01S0002772.1, on the reverse strand, counting down.
ATTTCTTTTCTATTTTGTTCAAGCCCTCCAATAACTTCATGTTGAAGTCATCCTGTTTCTCCTTGGCTCTCATAAGCCTTCCATTATCAGCCTTATGGCTTTGGACATCCTTCTTCAAAATTTTAATGGTCTCTGCCATATTCATGTTTTCATTACTTTCTTCTCCATGTCCATTGGATTTTGTTCCTTCAATGCCCAAATGGACATCCATCCCTCTGCTCTCATCTTGCTGACTGTAATTCCCCTGTGCCTCTTCCATTCCTATGGACTCTTCACTAATCTGATCTGATCTAGTTGTTGTTAGTTCTGCAAAATGTGCAACCATTGAAAACTTATCAGGCTAACTAATTCAACAATTCATGAAAAATATGAACCATTTTTGGTTCAATATATACATCAGAATTATTTCTCCTGATTTCCTAGTGTTATCACCATGAAAATTCTAGATAAGACCCAATTCTTGAGAACATAGATGCACGGCGCCTTCAGAGATAGATTTGGGCAAAAGGCGGTTTGCCAAAACCACTTTCACCAAATTCCCGATGTCACAAGTTTCAATATGTCAAAACCACCACTCATGGAATGTGTGATGGCTAGTCAGATCACCCTGTTTCACTCGTTCGGTACTTCACAGTTGTATGATGTTAAGTGAACTTCACCATATAACAAACTCAAAATATAATCATTTGAAATGGATTAACCGTGCATGACAAACCAACGTATTTGTACCTAAGTTTGTCTGTGATTCATGATTGGGACTCTATAAATACCAATTCTCAAGTATGGAGGCATCATATTATCCATAAATGGTGTAATCTCTACATTTGCTCGACCTTTTGATCTCTGTAAAAGAATTTCGGTGTCCACGAAATTGAGGTACATGGACAAAGCTATATCCAATGAGACTGGTTCTTCAGGCAATGTGGTAGATTTTCTTATGTATAAGAAGGAAAGGATAATCACACATATACTAGCAACTAAGTTTCACACAGAACCTGCCATAGACTCAAAATTGGAAGCCAGGCTAAATCCCACCATGAGGGATTTGATCATCAACAGACTAGTTGTTAAGAAGAAACAGAGCAAGCGATAGAAGAAAGAAACCATCGCTGAAACAACTGAAAATGTTGGAGAGAATCAACCAGTCTGGTTAGATACTTTAAAGGAGGCGATCACTAAGCTGAAATGAGTCCTTGAATAAAAGTACATTTCATAAATATTTGGACGGATGGTAGCAGAGGTAAGGGGATCCAGAGATGATAGGCCTGTTCTTAAATGGTCTCTTTACAATAGGATAAATGTTATCATTCCCTTTTTGTAATTTTGGGATTAATACGATTATATAAATGCAGAAGTGGATTTTGGACTGTATATTACAAGATTCTAACTAGTGGTGTTACGAGTCTTGTTTTATTTCATAGTATGCTTTCTTGTAAGATTATATTTCACTTCCATCTGTCTGAATCAGAGGAATATAAAACCCAGAATTCATCGTCTTAGCAATTTAGACTATATTTATTTCTTCTCAAACCAACTCGAAATTCATTTTAAATAATGCTCTGATGCGGTTGTGTGTTTCTTTTTCCTCTAATACCATGCAAATTTCTATGAAACTCGGACTCATCGCCTTCCAAATGACTTCGCACGCACAAAAATTCAACCTGTACACCCATATTTATCGTGCACAGCAACACCACAAGATAAATTGTGCTTTCACGCACCTATATCCACTATGCATTTCTTCTCCATCACACTAATAACTTGTGTGCTCTACTTTTGCGTTGTGTGCCAATATCCACTATGCACGGTTTTGGTATCATGCACTGATATTCCACATGCATTTCTCCCTATGCATTGCACCATGCCGAAGTTCAATATGCCCCACCACACACAATAATCTGCGTGCACCATTCAATACATTGTCACGAGACAACTTATACTCATACTATGCACGCACCAACCAAACTCCTATGTGTTTGCAATGTTGCGCACACCATGTGCACATTACTGTGTGTGCGCTCACTGCGCAATGCTAAATTTAGCGCACACGTCTGCACACAATACTCTTCTACGTGGCGCCACAATTTACCACGAACACCTATACACCAACATTTTCCACGCAGTGCCAATATTTTCCATTGACGTTCTGTGACTTGAAAATTTGGCCACTTCGAAATTAATCTTCTGTGAATATTCGCTTCAACTGAACCTTTCCATCCCATCTAGGCTCAGTGTTGGAACTGAAGCTCTGATACCATATTGTAACGTCCTGGGACACCCATGTCTGGGCCACGCTACATGAGGGAACACTTTTGTTCTCTCACTGCGAAACATACTGTAACATTCCCAGTATTCAACTGAGCTATGCCACACAAATTTTCTCTTCAAACTACATGCAATTATAACATATACATAAAACACTCTTGCAGAAGCTTTACATATAAATGTAAACAAACAATTACATTCTATAAATATATGATTTCATACTGAAATAATAGTAAACACAGACATGCAGCATATATAGGGAAATACCCATAAACATATAGACAGTTATAATCACACATATGATAAACTGTAACATAAGCACGTAAATAACAATGCAGCATGTAAATTTATCGTATGATTGGTACTTATCTTGGAAATATTTTCACCAACTGTGTACAGACCATCCATGAACCTACCAGCCTTAGAATACTCTGTTCATCACTCTCAACAGTGAGTCACCCCCGAGTTGGGACTAAACTCCACCCAGGTAAAGGGATTCCTAACCAGGCTAAAGGCTCACAGACAATAGGAAAGACTTCGTCTCAGGTGCTCACTCAACTAACAGCCTACAAACTCTCATTCCCCACATGTCTGTCCCACCCAAGGAAGTGTGCCCCTTCTCTGCTCAACAGTGCTTCGGCTGCCCCACTTCCCTTCTAGGGCTTCAACAACAGGCTAGACAAGAAGTCTCAGAGCATTGTAGCTACAGTTTAGAACCTTGAGGAAATCAATTCCCAACAATTCTCTCACTCAGAGAATCGCTCATGGGCCTAACAACCCACCTCTTCAATTTCCCACGGGCCTGAAAACCCGCTTCTTCAATCCCGCTCCCAAGCTAACCAGGTACACCAACAGGAAATGGTTATGGAAACAGGCTCAGATACAGTGAAATGAATTTTTGAAGGATAACTAACTGCGTGCATGAAATTATCATGTAATCATTGACTGGATGACTGAATAATGGAAGGAATCATGGGAGAGATGATTGTCTAAATCATGGTAAGGATGAATGTAAGTGTGAAAATGAACTTAGTCCCCATGATATGTATGCATGTCCCCAACTCGACACTTGTCATGTTGGAAGCTACTTTGGTCCACTTGTCCCCAACTTTAGAACTTAGGATAAAATAATTATCCATACTTTATGTTTTAAGAAATATTTGTATAATATTCATTTTTGGCTTAAGCTCTCTAGATTAGCCCTTTCCCTTAACTTTTGGCCCTCCCTTTCCCTAACTAGTGGAGTTCAGTCCCCCATCTCTTTTATCATGGTCGGTCTATGCACAAAGATGTATTTTATATTAATCATGAGCCATATACAAAATAGGTGCACTGGCCCTTAACATCTAGGTGCTCTAGCCTAATTCCAAAACAGAAGCATCACAGCTTATAATAACTGGCTCACCAACCTATAACACATATCATATACACAAGGCTCACTGACTTCCATACTGCGCGCACTTTAGTTACTACGCACGGTATTTGGGAATGTGCACACTACATCATTTTACTGTGCAGTACATGCGTGCACTATGCCATGAAAGGTGCATTACAAAATGATGTCAAAACAACTCACCAGCTTAAGTACACTTACATTACATTTACAATTAGGTTCGGTTGAGGGATATTACACATTCTTAGGCAAATTTATATACTATTTCTTATTCATAGATGACTACTCTCGAAAGACATGGTTCTACATCTTGAAAACAAAATATGACGTCTCTGCAAAAGTCTTGAGATCTGATAATGGAGGTGAGTAAACCTAAAAGGAGTTTAAATACTTTTGCAGAGAAACATGGATTAAGAGGGAGATAATAACTCCCTACAACCCCCAACATAATGGGGTTGTAGAAAGAAAGAACATATCCATTGTAGAAGATATGAAAGCGATTATCCATGACCAGGGCCTACCCATGCACTTATGGGAAGAAGCTTCTAGTACAATTGTGTATGTCCAAAATAGAAGTCCTCAAAATATATTGGGGAAGAATACACCTGAAGAGGTGTTCACTGGAAAGAAACCAGAAATCAATCACTTGAGTATTTTTGGTTGTCCAGTATTTATACATGTTCCAAAGGAGAATAGAACAAAGCTGGAACCTTTAGGAAAGAAGGCCACATTCGTTGGATATAATGAGAATTCGAAACATTACAGAATATACATTCTCGGGCAGAGACAGATTGAGATTGATCGTGTTGTAACATTTGATGAATATGAAGCCTTTAAAAGATCAAGGGAGTCTCACATGGATGAGGACCAAGAGGAGAAGGAAGAAATCATGGAAGACTCTACACCATAAGAACCCATTCCAGAAGTTTAGAATGAGATGGTAGAGTTAGAGAGACCTGTAGATCCACCAAGATAAGTTGCAGTCAATAGGAAGAGACTAGCTTGGCTTTAGAACACCTTGCAGGAAGCTGAAGGACATGGATCTCCCAAAGGATATTTTAAAGAGAGAAAGAGACCACATAAGTTTTCCATATATGTGGAACTGATGAACAACATCATTGATTCATATCCTTCTACCTTTGAAAAAATTGTTTAGAAGAATGAATGGAAGGATGCCATGATAGAGGAGTATCATTCCATCATGAAGAATGATGTGTGGGAGGTGGTTCTGAGACCAAAAGGGAAGTTAGTAGTGACATCAAAATGGATATACAAGATCAACCATGTTACAGACGTCAGCATAGAGAAGTACAAGGAAATATTTTTATCTATAGGATTCTCCCAGAGAGAGGGAGAAGACTACGATGATACATTTTCTCCTGTATCAAAAGTACACTTTCATCATATCAATTATTGTGATTACCTTCTCAATGGGATGGAAATTACCCCAGATGGATCTCAAGAATGATTTCTTAAATAGTGTAATAGAGGAATAAGAGTACAAAGAGAAACCACAAGTTTTTTTATTCATGATAAGGAGTCCCATGTTTGTAGATTGAAGAAGGCCTTGTACGGATTGAAGCAGGTAACGAGGGCATGGTATGCGAGGATAGATAGCTACCTAATGAGCCTAGGATTTACCAAGACTAATGTGGATCCCAACCTTTACTATAAGGTTGAGAATGAATGTCCATTTATCTTGGTTTTATACATGGATGGCATGTTTCTGACAGGAGATGAGAAGCTCATAGTTGGGTGCAAGAGGGAGCTCACCTCAAAGTTCGATATGAAGGATCTATGTGTGATGAATTACTTCTTGGGATTGGAGGTGTGGTAGAGATCATATGAGATTTTCCTTAGCCAAGGAAAACATACTGTTGAGATCGTACAAAGATTCGGGATGATGGACTGCAAGTCCATGGCCACACCCATGACGATAAATCTGAAGCTACTATGTGATTCATCTTCAGATTTGGTGGATCCCAGATGTATAGACAACTGATTGGATCCTTGATGTACCTTGTTAACACCATGCCATACATATGTTTTGTAGTGAATTCCTTGAGTCATTACATGGTTGAACCCAGACATGTACATTGGATGGAAAGAAGACATATGTTGAGGTACCTACGTGGTACGATTGGATATGGATTGAGATATGTCTCAAGTGGTGATGTGAAGCTGCAGGGATATATAGACTCTAACTGGGTAGGGAGTGCAGTGGATCGGAAGAGTACTTCTAGATGTTGCTTCAATATGGGATCCCATATGATCTCATGGTTGAGCAGGAAGCAGACATCAGTGGCAATTAGTACAATAGAGGAAGAGTATATCGCAACTAGTGTAGCAAGTCGTGAAGTAGTGTTTCTTCAGAAGTTGCTTGCAGGAATAATTCATCTAGAATTGGAGCCAACTTTGATACATTGTGACAATTAAAGTTGTGTGAAGCTTTCATAGAACCATGTATTTCATGACAATTAAAAGCACACAAAGATCAAATATCATTACATCTGAGACACGGTGTAGAGAGGATCTATAGAGCTCAAATACATACCCCCAGATGAGAATATAGTGGACATTCTCACCAAACCTTTGTCTATAGTGAAGTATGAGTACTTCATAAACAAGCTTAGCGTGATGAAGAATGTCCAACCTCGTTTAGAGGGAGGTGTTTTGTTTCTTCTCATGTCAGCTAACCCCTCTATCCAAGGGTTCCATAGATCAATCATATGAGGTGACTGAGGGGGTAATGCATTGTCGGACCTGATGAGAGAAGAAACATCACATGCATAGTCATGAGGACTATGGGATTAGCTTCGTGATACTGGATGAGAATATAACTATGGATGATGGAATTGTAGTAGTTGTGTGCTACTAGTTGGTTGTTGCATAGTTATAGAGACATCGACTACGACTATGGCTAATGGAATTGTAGTAGTTGTGTGCTACTAGTTGATTATTTTGTAGTTGTCAAGACTATGACCATGGTTAATGGCATTGTAGTAGTTGTGTGCTACTAGATGATTGTTGCATAGTAATAGAGGCCATGACTATGGATGATGGCATTGTAGTAGTTGTGTGCTACTAGTTGATTGTTTCATAGTCATGGGGATTGTAGACTATGATTATGGTTGATGGCATGGTAGTAGTTGTGTCTTACTAGTTAATTGTTGCATAATCATAGAGACTGTTAGACTGCATGGTGGTAGCTTGTGTAGCTACTAGTTTATTGAAGTATGGATACATTGTGTCTCTAGATAGTAGTTGTGTGCTACTTGGAGTGGTTATGTACCATTGGATTGTATTAGTGTACTACTATGGATCAACAAAATAGTGTTCTATTGGATGGTATTGTAGTAGTTGTGCGCTACTAGTTGATTTCCAGTTCATATTGGGAGTAGTTGAGTGCTACTTGATTGCAGAGAATATGACAGTTGATTCGATCTATAGATGGAATTGTGGTAGATTTGTGTGCTACTAGTTGATTGAAGAGTAGTCAGTGGACTGCTAGATGAAGACATCATGAAATATACCACCCTAGCTAAGAGGGAGTGTTGATGTTTTGGTAGATACAGGAGGAACTTTCCTCTAGAATACCTTTTTTAGATGAAGAGAAGATTCAAGAAGTCCAGGAAGACCATTAAATAAAAATAAGAATACCCAAAAGAGAAGTCGTCCCATACAGAAAAGAATAAAGTAAAAATAAGATTCCTAGAGGAGAAGTCGGCCTAGATAGTTGACTTGAAGACTATAAATAGGGAGGAAGTCTAGCTCATTTGGACACACTCACAACAGACTCTCTCACAAAGGAAAAGGTGCACAAGTCTGAGGAGGAAGAGGAGACACAAATCTGGGGTCTTTGGTTATTCTTGGTGGCTACTTTATCTTGTGTGTTATCTCTCTAAGGAGGTGCGCTATTCTTGTAGTGTATTGTTGATGAAAATATGAGCACTAGAGATGTGCCAACCTAGTGCTAGGGATTATATCTTGTTTGTGGCTCTTGAGAGCTAGTGAATGGTTGGACTTTGTGAATAGAATCTATCTAAGAAAGGTTGTTGGGTTTTTCCCCTATTTGGGGTTTTCTCAGTATAAATCTCTTGTGTTATTTTTGTCTCTTCTTTATGTTGCTACAACTCAATACATGATATATATGTCTATGGTAATGAAGTAAAAGAACAATGGTAACTCTAATGCTCTGTAAATAAAGAAAATCTAACATGGTGGACCTAGTCGCAACCAGTAAAGCCCCAAACCAAAAATGGTTGTCAGGAAAGAATCTGAATGGGTTCCTTATTCCAAACAGTGAGAGGTCTAATTGGGACTTATTATCGGGGGTAACCCCTTCCATTGACAAAGGGAATTTTTCTTGTGTCAACGTATTTGAATAAAATATTTCCTGCCATGGGTGAATTAAGTGGCATTATATCCTTAGTATTCAATTGCTTCAAGGAAGGAGCCTTTACAGTCATGTTTTCCTTCTCTATACAAGGTCTTAACAATTGATCAGGTGTTTTATCCAATGGGGGCACAAGAGCCCTCTATTTATCCTATTGGTACAAGTGATCTTGAGTTTCCTTTTGAGTATCATCTTACTATTTGTGAGACCTCAAGCCCTGATATTTGTGAGTCCTCAAGTCACAATTCATGTGTTTTCATGGATGTTGAAATGCCTTCAGATGAGGATATCCTTGAAGCCATGACTATGGATGGTATAATGTGGGAAGGAATGCATCACATATTGTTATTTCTTCCCGAACTAGAAACTTTACAGGTTGACTACCAAAGAAACCCTTGTCCTCGGCCTAGTGATAGGTTCTACCTAAGGAAGTACTATGCATAATCCACAAGCTATCTGGTGCTTTGTACCATATTGTACTGTTAAGGGTTCAAGTTTTGTATTCCAAAGAACAAGTTGTTATGATAGGTTTATATATTGGATTTATTAACTTCTGGATGAGTGTTGTTGGTCATATATACAAGACTTTGGAAATGTTCTCTTTGGTACCTTTTTATCATGTCAATTTGTTTTGATAAGTAATGATCTTGAAACTAACATATAGGTTATATTTTCCCCTCCCTACATTTTTCATTATATGTTTCTTGGCTCATTTTTCCTTAGGATCAACCCCATTGATTTGCAACACAAATCTTTCTTTACCATTTAGAAGTGTTGTAATTCACATGGTAGAACCTGCCATTCATGTGTTCCTTAGTTAGTACCTTTATTGCACTTTGGCACCCATCCTGAATTATTTTCATAGGCTCAAGAGCCCTCTTAGTCCCACCATCACTTTATGACGAAGCCTCATGACTTCTCCTTATTCATTTTTTGGCCAATACCCATGGGGCTCCCACTTTTATGTATTGAGTTTTGATACTGCATTGCATTTTCCTGCTTGCGTTTTTTAGCCTAATGTTGGCTTCAACTTGTTGTTCTATAGCATGTTGCTTATGCATTCTCTTCAATTTCTAGCCTTTGTATTTATTTCCTTTGCGACTTGACACATGTATCCCTCGAGGAAAAATTCTCGCAAGTTTCAATATCCTACACGCGTTCCTTGCATTGAGCATAGGTATTCTCCTTGCACTTAGAACTTGTTTTCCTATCCAGGAAACTCATTTGCTCCATTGTATTATAACATTCTTTTACTCCTTTCCAACCTTTCATAACATGAAAAATACCAAAAAATCAAATATAAGAAAAAAAGAGGATGGGAAAGAATTGAATTCTCACTATGTTTGGCAACAGTCATGTCTCCCTTGAACAAAGATCTAAGTTTCGATTCCTTCTCTCACCAATTTTAGTTTTAGTATGGCTTTAGGAAATTGAACCTTTTTCTTTGAGTATTTACTCCTCTGACTGGTTATCCTTCCTATCACTATGGAGAGTATATTGATGCCTCCTATACCACATACTTATGTCATTGTTCATTTTTGAGTCTTTATTTCCCAAGTCACTTTTTTGTTATTCTTTTTTTCAAGGGAATCTTTTAGCCTGCATCTGCCACTCCTCAGAATTCTTGAAGTTTCATGGTAGCCTTCCCGTTGTTAAGTATTTCTCACAATCAACAAGAATGTATGTCCTATACTCATTCTCGTATGGAATATCCCCAATGAATTCTTGTTGGTGGGTTATCTCTTATTGAATACGACACATTACTCTGAGAGTTTGACCTATAGTAGCACCATGGGCCTATTTTCATCATTAACGGGGGTTCAAAGAAACACCCCAGGAGAAAAATAAATGGTCAGTTTTTTGCATTCGTTTTTAGCATTTTTTTGGAACATGGTTTTTGTCGATGGTTTTCTAATTCTGTTTAAAGAATTAGGGTTGTTGACTAATTTGGGTCAATGGATTAGGGGTTCAGATGCTGTAGGATCACACACACACACACACACACACAGATATATATATATATATATATATATATATATATATATAATGTAAACAATGAAGAGGATGATGAATAACAAGATTACAAGTGCAACTCTAAACAAGTTGTTGGTTTTCACGGTGCAACTCTAAACAAGTTGTTGGTTTTCCCGATTTGGGTTTCCAAGGTAAAATATTTGTGTAATGTGTGTGTGTGTCATTGTATCTTTTCTGTTTTTATTAAAAATCCATTTGTAGTCATTTATTGTACAAGTTTTAAATCTACATTCTATTCCCAACTTTTATGTTCATGATCATATTCTAGTTTCTTCTTCAAATGATGATAATGAGGATGAAAATCCACCTCCCCCTACTCACCTTACTCTAGTTGGTTCTGTCGAACATGAGTCTAAATCAACATCACCACTTCCTAGATGGGTTCGTAAAACATAGAAGCAGTTGGTGATCTTGTAAGTGATCCTATAGATCAACATTATACACATTCACAATTCTAGCGGGCCTCCTCTCTTTTGAATCAAGTTTAAGAGACTCGTTATATATGAACGCTTTCATAATATTTTGACCATACAAACTAGGAAACAACAATGAATGAATAATATTGTCCCTTAATGGTGAATGACACTGGGATCTTCTACCTCTTCCAAAAGAAAGAAAACTTGTTAGATGTAAACGAGTGTATAGAACTAAGTATGCATTAGATGGAAGTGTTGAAAGACATAAGTCCCAATTAGTTGTTAAAGGATTTTCTCAAGTTGAAGGTATTGACTATAATGAAACGTTTTCCCCCATATCCAAAATGAATTCCATCCACCTTATTATATCCCTTGTTGCTTCACATAAATGGGAGATCCATCAAATGGATGTTAAATCTGTCTTCTTGCATGGAGATTTGCAAGAAGAAATTTACATGGAACAACCTCTTGGCTATGTTCAAAATGACTCCAAACTTCTTTTTAACATTAAGATATCTCTCTATGGTCTTAAGCAAGCTCATTAGAACTTGTATGCTAAAATAGTTAGCTTTCTTCTTTACATTGGCTTTTTCAGATGCCATTTTGACCCCAATGTCTATACCAGGAAAGTAGGTAACCATCTCATAATACTTGTTCTTTATGTTGATGACCTACACACTAATATACACATGCACTTCATCAAAAATCTTATTCAATATCACAATCTTAAAGTGCTCTTTTTCCTTACAGATGATGAAGTTGCAAACATTTTCACAAAATATCTTTAAAAAACAAAGTTTTCCAAACTTCTATCTATGTGGGCTTAACCATTAAGTGGGCTTAACCATTAAAAACATGGGTTTTTTTATTGGAAAATACATTTTAATTAATCTTATAAGATAACTTAGCAATAAATAATTTAGTTTTTGATTTAAAAAAATTAATTACGTGAATTTATAAATTTATAAAATTATGAAAACGTATTTCATTGTATGAAAATGGAGTGTTCAAAGGGTAAAAACTGAGTTTTTAAATTTTTAATATGCACTAATTCAAAGTCTATGTGATCGCACTTAATCAAAAGCATTGTGTGTGTAAATAATGGCAATAGTGTGCAACTTTTTAAACAACGAATTCAATAGTCAATCAATTATTGACGTCGTGCTTATGCAATAATGGTTTTGTATTTTCATGTGGTTAATCAACTATTCATATTCAGTGTATGATAAACAATGAAGTCTATGTTCGTTGAATTTTCAATATGGAATAAATTCAATATAAGACAAACAAATTTCCAATCACTGTTGAGTTTTCAATATGGACTAATTCAAAAAATTTCAATACCACTTGAATTTTCAATATGGAATAATTAAGTATATGAATATGGAATAATTGTACATGTAATTCAGTATACGAATATGGAATAATTATATATGATAAACAATTTTGAATATGGAATAATTGTACGTGTTTGATATGTTTTTATAAGTTGTTGTTTAAGATGTTTCACCTATGTGGAAATACACTATTATCAAATTAATAAAAAAATGATTATGATCTCTAAAATAAAAATGAAATGAAAAAATGATTATGCTCCTTAAAATAAAATGAAAAAAAGTAACAATAATAAAAAATAGCTATTAAATTGACATTTGTAATAATAATAATAATAATAATTTGTATAGTTTAAGTAGACTTAACCATTAAGAATATATATTTTTTCCTAAATAATAATAATAGTATATAAGTTTTCAAACAAATGAGTCAATCAATCAATTATTGACATCTTGCTCATGCGAGGAATTTCCACACTTATTCCAATTTTTCCAAATTTGATGTGGTCAATCAACTATTCATATTCAGCTTATGAAAAACAATGAAGTTTGTTTTTAGTTGAATTTTCAATATGGAATAATTCAATATACAACAAACAAATTTCCAATCACTGTTGAGTTTTCAATGTGGAATAATTGAGTATATGACAAAATCAACTATTAATGTTGTTTGTAGTGTTATATTTTCAATATGGAATAATTGAGTATAGGACAAACAAATTTCCAATAATGGTTGAGGTTTCAATATGAAATAATTTAAAATTTTCCAATAACTGAGCATATGACAAACAATAAAGTCTGTAGTGAATCAACTATTCATGTTCTCTATAAACGATGAATTTTCAATATGCAATAATTTAGTAGTAATCGACAAACAAATTTCAAGTAACGGTTGAATTCAGAAATTTCCAAAAGGGTTGAATTTTCAATATGGAATAATTGTACATGAAAAACAATGATGTTTGTCATGATTCAACCATTCATGTACTCTGTCCTTATTAAGGAATGGCTATAACTTTTCTTTGATTATCTATTCATGTTTATATTATAAAATACGACCTTTTTTATGGAACAAAAATGACATCATTATAAGTAATATGATTAAATATAATATTATTTAAAAATTTTAATTTAATATTTATATCGATAAGATTTTCTATTAAAAATATGATTATCTTATAGATTAAATAGTCCAAGTTCAAATTTATAGGTTGAGTTAATAGTTCAAGTTTATTTAATGAATATCTTTTTTTTCTTTTTATAAATAGGCATTTAATATATGAGGGTTTATTTTTATTTTTATATGTAGGCAAAGATCAATTTTCGAAATTGAATATGACAATGAATTTGGCAAAGAGCAATTTTTGAAATTGAATATGACAATGAATTTGACAACTCATATTAAATAGTAATAGTTTAAATGTTCTACTAAATGGTTATTTTTTGGTAGTTTAGAATAATAATAAAGGAAAATAGGATTTTTACTCAAAATTCAATAGAAATAATTTTGGATTAATAAGATCTAGATATTAGATGTTGACATAGCACAATGTGGTTGCATTTAGAATATATTAGGGTGCTCAATACATTTCAGTATTAAAAACAACAATGTAATCAATACAAAATTGCAATTTTAAGAAAGATTATTTTGCTGGATTCCCATGATAACAAACCACATAACGTCTAAATATTAAAATATTTAGTCATTTTCTATTAAAAATAAGAGTTATCTAAACAACTAACTTCAACTTCTTACGAGAGAAAAAAATTATCACCAAACTACATTGATTAATCATCATTCTAATGGATACAAAGTAAATGAGGTCATCATTCTAATGGATACAGAGTAAGTGAGATCAAAAAGAGCCTCACGACACAACATATGCTTAGGTGGATGTTTACCTCTCAAGTTGTATTGCTTTCATATAATTTATAATAAAATTTCATTCTAAATATATTAAACTACATAAATATAATTTATTTACATAATTCTATTTTCATGTCCTCAATATGGGTTTGCATATTAAAAAATGTTTTTTTTTTGACAAAAAGCATGATATGGGAAACCTAATACTTTATGGTCATAAATGAGATTTTGAAGGAAAATATCAGGATAATGAATGTAATTGATGAAGCCCTAAATATTCTCCATGTCCCTATCATTTATGGTAAATTTCAATTCTACTAGAGTTAGATTAGAACCATATTCCTTATTTTCAGGGAGGAAGGACATAAAAAATATTACCTTGAAACATTATCGTAGTTTGTTGAATTTTCCTTGGAATAGTTTACATTAAGAAAGCACCAATTTTCCTTGAATTATTGGTTCTCCTCATCTAGAAAAACCGCACCAACACATTCACAAATAAAACTATCAGTTAGAATTTAGTCCTAAGCTCACAAACCCCAGCCTCCATTATTTTTTCTAAACATTTTCAAGTGGAACTTTGTTATTTTTGGGAAACTATATTTCCACAATCAAAGTTCCATAGATGTCATTTTATACTATTTTATCATTTGCACAATGCATGTGTCACCAATTTCCACACAAGTTATGATAATGTTTCAATAGAAGCTTTTAATTCTAACTTCAAGTACACCTTGTGAGTTCCTATTTGGTTTTGAAAATATCAAGAACATTTACAACCCATGCATATAGGAAAACATTGTTGGTGAAACATTTATCTTTACCAAAACTAAGATTGATTTTATTTATAGATGTATCTCCAAAAAGTTTTAATATAAGAGTACTTATATTTCCCAAATGATACATATAGATAAAAGATAAAAAAACAATATCCAAAGTTCAAAACAAGAATATAATAATTGATTGGAAACATGTTGAAATGGTATAAAACATTAATAAATTTGTTTGTTTGGGAAATTGTAAAATAATACAACAAATACATATACATATGTTGTAGAAAGACTATTAAAAAACATTCCATAGTAAACTACCACCTTGAACCACTACACATCTAAACCTAGACATAATTCATTTGGATTACACACATTATACAATGAAACTCAATTTGGATTTTCCATAAAAATCAATTCAATGAACTCATAATAGCAATAAGCTCAAGATTATTAATTTTCTCCTTGATAAATAGCTAAGGAATTATAAAGTGTGCCTTAGAAATAGAGATTACCAAATTGGTAAAATGGTATTTATTGTACTTGAATTGAAGGGTGTGTTTATAATCAAGTGAACATAAAATTACTAGAACAATGTTCAAAAATTATGTTTTTATTTTCAAAATGCCCCAAAAAATCCAACAATTTTCAATAGAACTTTAAAATTAAAAATACTAACAAGTAGCGAGAAATGAAAGATGGATACTCTTTAGAATATACATAATTTCTATTGTTTCCAAGTTGTTTGTTGGCCACCGTAGTTGTTTTTAAATTTTGTAATTTTACCTACATCTATTCTCTTTTCCAAAATTACAATAATGTATTGTTTTGTGTATCATATTTGAATGATAGATCACCAAAAATTCTCAAAGTCTTAGTTTCATTGAGCATCCGTAAGGATACCAAATGTACAAGATTATCAATGAAGAACAAAAGCATGAATGAATGTTTCTTTTACACATGGAATTTAAGGGGAATCATTCAATAGCCCCTCAAAATAGTAGGTTAGTAAATCAAAAAGTCTATTATTGCACATCAAACAAATCAGTTTATGAAGGTAAGGAAATAAGATCGCAATGCAAGAAAATAAATTTTTGATATTGTTTTCGAAAGAAAAAGCTTGAATTAAGTGAGTTGAACCACACCCACCACAACAATAGCCAATTCATGGTGGAAAACAACAACTCATACAAAATCAATTTCATGTTCTCTCATTGTAACCATCTTCCTTTGAGAAACAACAACAAAATGCCCCCATTTCTCTTGTTATTCTTTAACTTTCTGGCACTTTCCCGAGAGGATTTCTAGTGATCGCGTGCACACTTCTGAACTGTGAGAATCGTGATTATCTTTGAACCTACTTAGTACATACACAATACCATTTCACTTCTATTAAAACTTAGCATTTCCTTCTATAACCAGTGATCATGTAGTTTCAGAGACATTGACATGTATTTGTTCTTGAGACTATATGAATTCTAACTCATGCTAGGTTTCTCTATGTTCATTCAATGTTTCATGCTAAATATTCAAGACACAATACTTAAAGTTCACAAATTTCAAAAGGATACTCTACAATATATGTACAATGAAAAACGCCTCAATAAAAACACATAACTTAAACTTTATTCTAGACTCTAGAAATAGAAATAGTCACAATGGAAATGATTATGCTAGATGCAATAAATTATTTCCAAAATAGATATTGTGAACATAAATGATTGGATTAGATGCAATAAATTCTTTCCACATTAAAAATAACCTAATTCTTTACATGGTCTTGTATGTATCCCTTGTATGTCATTTTTACGTCATGGTTTAGTTATTCACATTATCTTAATATTCCATATTGCATGATACATATATGAAAAGAAAAGGACTTAAAAACAACAATAGAACTATGAAAAAAATAACATCCCATTGTAATGAAGTAGTATAACATAGATACTACAAAAGAGTAGGCCTTTGATTGCATTATTGACCTTAAAAGGACACCATATGAAAAATTATATATGTTATCCCTCAATCCATTCGCCTCTCAACCTAACATAAAATAATTCCAAATTGGCCATTCTAGTAGCATGACCAAACTAATAGGGAAACGTTTTCAAATACTTTCAAAAATATTAATAGAAAATAAAGGACAAACAAACTTGTAAAAGGTATAAGCATCTTCAATATAATACTATTTCCAATTGGGTGGTGAAGACAATTCAATTTCACTAGAGGCACAAATAAGCACTTTGGGCATGAGTGTTTGGACAAAAGAGTCTCTGATATGAAAAATGGCATAGATATTCCACTCAAACAGTTCATCACAATAGATCTTATAATATTCTAAAATATTAGACTATGCCAACTAAGTTTCCTTAGATTATAGATTAACTAATTGTAACATCCTGCTCTTGCGCACACAAGATTTGACTTATCCTTTAGGACACTTGTGTGCAAGTGATCCAGTTCATTATATGATTGTTTGTTTCATTTATGGATTATGATGATGATGTTGTGGATATGATGAGATATTATTTGATTATATATGTATCGATAGATGCTATTAACGGGTTTCTCCTGAGTGTGCAATACACTTGACATATTGGGGATGTCGATGGCATTGGTGGAACTCCTTAGACTCTGGATTGAGTCAGGGAGGGGATTGTATATGGTTTGGGTATTTATGTTTATGCATATGTGACATATGTTCGGGTATATCATGATGATGTTTATGGATCGCTAGCATGTTTCATTGATGGATGCAGGTTGACAATTGCCTGCTAATCAGACTCACATTAGGAGTAAAGGGGTCATGCACGACAACCAAATTTATTGAGGGAGAGGTGTGGTAGCAGCCCTGCCACAACTTACTAGCACTCTCACCGAGGCTTGAATTGTAGGTTAACGATTACCTAGTTTGAGAGACCCGCAATTCCATGAGGGAGGACTGAGACAGTCTCTCACGAATATTCTAAGGGGCGTGCAATAAGAAAGGGTTCTTATTCCTTAGAGGCCCTTAGTCTCCCACAAGGTCTCCTAATGGATTATTGACTCCACAGGTTGAGCATCTACCAAAATCACTCAAAAGGCGAGTGGCACCCTTGGAGCGGTGCGTCTTGAAGGGCATGTCACATAAATGAAACACGAACAAAAGGCAAGTGGCACCCTTGGAGAACGTAGTGTGTCTTGATGGGCATGTCACTATTTTTAACACTGGTGAGTCAATGAACCTAGGTGACTAGAAAACAATATTTTATTTTGACGTGGTCAGCCTTAAAATAAAAATGTTGTATGAGTAAATGTTTAATTAGGGTAAGAGGACGAAAAACTAAATTAGGGTACTCTCATTATGAGGTTGACAATTGCCTGCTAATCAGACTCACATTACGGTACTCTCATTATGAATGGATTGTGTTAATTTCTGTGTATATTACTTGTTTTTAATTACGCCATAATATGTGATTGTATCACTGAACGAATTAGAAAGCATTATGAATAGATTGTGATAATTTCCTGGTATAATATTTGTTTATAATTATGCCATAATATGTGATTGTATCACTGAATGAATTAGCAAGCATTATGAATGGATTGGGTTAATTTACTTGTATATTAGTTGGTTATAATTACACCATATTCTGTGACTGTATCACTGAATGAATTAGAAATATCCTGGATAGATCTTGAGTCCAAGAAGTTGGATGGATCCTTGTTGTCCCTTAAATTACTGAAATTGGATATTATGGTTACTAGATCTCTAGATAAGTGTACTATTACTAAATTTTAGGGAACGATGTCATTGAACGACATAACTGAAAGAAAAATAATTGATTATATTTTCTCGATGGCTTCATTACAGTAATGTTCATGCATGGTATGTCTAGGAGAGTGTTGCTTCGTGGGGAACTGGGGAAAAATCTTGCAAAAATGCTAACCCTGGTGACTTGGGATTGAAAATGATCCCTGAGATAGAAAACAGTTAGGGTAGGGTTAATCCTAAAGAAAGTTTTTTTGGGTTTTGCAGGAGTTCTAGGTGAGTGTTCTTGGATTAGAACATCTCAAAGATATGTACCCTAAAGATGCATATTTTAAGAAATCATATGAAGCGTGTCAAAATCTAGTTTTGAGAGATAGAAGTCCATGGATGGATTTCACGCTGCAAGAAGGATTGTTTTTCAAAGGAATTAAATTGTGCATTCCAAAATGTTCAATGACGGAGAATTTATTCCAGGAAAAGAACAATGGATGATTTGTTGGTCATTTTGGCAATGACAAAACTTATGCTCAGTTGAGTAATTTTTATCATTGGCCAATAATGAGGACTGATGTTCAAAAATTTGTGGGAAGATGCAAAATTTGTGAGCATGCAAAAGGTAGACACCAAAACAAAAGCTTATATCAGCCACTGCCAATTCCAGAAAGACCTTGGGATGATGTGAGTATGGATTTTGTTTTGGGATTTCTAATAAATCAAAGAGGAAATGATTCCATTTTTGTTGTGGTAGATAGATTTTCTAAAATAGTGCATTTTATGCCATGTTTTAAAACTAGTGATGCAACTTATATTGCAACTCTATTTTTTAAAAGTAGTAAGACTACATGGTCTTCCTATTAGTATTGTTCCAGACAGAGATACTAAGTTTTTTGGACACTTCTGGAAGACACTGTGGAAGAAATTGGGGACAAGTATTAACTTTAGTTCAACCTACCATCCTCAAACAGATTGTCAAACTGGAGTTACAAACATAAGTTTGGGTAATATACTGAGAAGTTTGGTAAGTGAACATCCTAATCAATGGGATTTATCTTTACCACAAGATGAATTTTCTTATAATGAATCACCCAACATAAGTATAGGGTTAAGTCCTTTTAATATTGTCTATGGAGTGAACCCAAGAGGAGTGTTTGAGATCAAATATTTGGGACAGATGGAGAAGAGAAGCATAAATGCAGAAGATTTTTCTTCAAATATGCAAATGTTGCATGAAAAAGTTAAAGAACAGTTACACGAAAATAGTTTCAGGTACAAATAGAAAGAAGATTTGAAGAGAAGGGGAGTTTTTTTTTTAAGAAGGAGATTTAGTATTGGCACATTTGAGGAAAGAAATATTTCCTAGAGGCACATATAATAAACTGAAGGTTAAAAATATTGAACCTTGCAAGATTTTGAGAAATTTATCAGCCAATGCTTATGAGATTGAACTTCTAGAAGACATGGGAATCTCTCCCATATTTAATATAGAAGATTTATATTCATATGTGGAACCTGAAGTAGAATAGCCAGCAAATGATTTGGACAGAGACATAGGACAACTAGTAAAATGGCAGAAACAAATTCCTACAGAGAATAAGTTGTAGATGGAAATAATTTTGGATACCAGAGTGTTGAAGAAGATGAGAGGGAAAGAGTACTATGAGTACTTGGTGAAGTGGAAGGATCATCCACTGGAAGATGCTACTTGGGTAACTGCTACACTCGTACAGAAAAGTGGTAGTACTATAGAAGAACTCATGAACATGAGTTCATGAATTTTTATGACCTCAGGAGTTTGCTACAGGAGCATGAGCTCAAAGAAAAAAACATCATTGGATTGGAAGTCAAATTCAAGTTTACCAAAGAGAGTTGGTTCTCTTAATTGTTTTTTCTATTTTAATTAAATTTAGAAGTCAAATCGAATAATACAAGAAGGGTTTCGACTCCTTTTGTGTAACAGAGATAGAAGTTGTTTTGATTTTTAGGCTAGATTGTAGGATCTAGGGTTGAATAAGGTGCTCGATCCAATTTTAGTGGATTTGAGAAATCGAATTTGTTTTTATTTAAGCCCATCGAAGCTATTGCATTCGGGGGATCAGTTGGAATTGGAATAAGGGTGAAATTGGCAAATTTCTGATTGTCAAATAAAGAGATTAAAAGGTTAGACTGGAATTCTTCATCACCAAAGTTCATTGTGTGTATATGATCAATTGATTACTTCATGAATCATATATAACTCTGCAAAATTTCCATCAAATTCATCAAGAATGAGACTGTAAGTGCGTTTTGATATTTCAGTCTGAAATATAAGCTCTCTTTCAATTATAATTTATTTGTTTAGTACAGTAAAACCAGGAGTAATTATATGTTTGAAATAATGTGGCTTAAGAATTGATCTAGGGTTAAGATCGACAATAATAATATATTGTTGTGAAGGTATATGCACATGGGTTAATGTCGGGAACTGTACCCGTAATCCAAATCCAATATAGTGTTGAGTTGTGTTTAAAATCCGATCTGGAATCAGACGACCTGTATTCATTGTGGAGGTTATAAAGCGTTGTGTTGGACCCGACCTTGGACCCGACCTTTGGCAGACCCGTAATATTATAGAATACACCTGTTATTTGTTTGAAATTTGACTATGGTTTGGAATTTGAATATCACATCATAATACTAAAACCAATCTCAACCATAGATCTGGTTGTTGTAGGTCTAAGGGTCGATTTTATGAGTTTTATTGGCATTCTCTGCATTAATATGAATCATCCTCTACCCTCTTCCCTTAAAATATATTACATATTTTTTCCTTATTTTCAGTGCTCTCTTGATATCCACTAATTTTCTTAGATCCAAGTTTTCTTCTTCTTCTGGAACCTTGGCAACTATTATGCTCAATTGTGGGCTTCCTTCAAACTTCTCCTCTGCATCTAATAAAACTAGGGTTTCCTCATCATGTTTAGCATATTTGCAGTGGTTTGAGAGCTTTGTTGAGTAGACGTAGGCTCACTATACTTACTCTCATTTTCTTTGTTCTTGACAATTCCATGTTTATGAATAATGTTTGTATTTTGATCATCATATGTTGAAGAAGAGTATGGTATTTATGATGGTAGTGTGCAAGCTATAACATGGAGGGTCGCAGAAAGAAACATGTCAATTAGGTTACACCATTGTAGAATGTCCAGGCTTTAGCTCACCACACTTCTAGATTTTATATTTAAAACCATTGTTCATATTTACATATAAATAAATTATCATTATTGTTTCAATTTTGATTCAAACCTTAAAATCATAAATGAACATTGTGAATTTTTCTAATATTACAAACGTCACTTCATTGTAATTGAATTATTGAATTGTTATGATATTTCCTTGTAAGACAGTGAGTAATTTGAAGTTTGATTACACTTCACTAGCATAACAAAAATATATGATGATAGTGTTTCTATTAGTTCCAATCGAATGATAAGAAGTGTAAAAGTCATGAGTTCTCCCAATACTATATACATTTTACTATAGAGTTGAAAGTCCTGCGTCATAGGTGGAGGCCCAAAGTTCAACTCTCACAATAATTCCATCTTAAGAAGTATAGGTTTGTAAACGATGACTTCAATACTGATTAATACAAATGAGAATACCAAACAGATGTTGCACCGAATCTTGTTTTTTCAACGTGAGTTCGAACCCTAGACTAACTGGACTACACATCTTAGGACACTTTCACCCAACAACCATGGCTCATAAGAAAAGATTGGCATACAAATAAATTATTGAGGTAATCTCTCATAAAAGACAAACAAAGACTAATTTGGAGGGATAGAAACACTTGAGCTGCAAAAAATGAGTAGACTCTTTTTGTCAATTGTAATGTTTATGTTTTGGCAAGTGGGTTTTTACATTTTTTTATTGTAATGTTTATGTTATGGAAAGTTGTTTTTTTCATTTTTTAAATGATTATGCATAGGCACACAATGTTCAAAATATGAGAATCTTTAAGCACCATGAAACTTTTTTTAATCATTTTTGTATAGAAATGGGTATATTTTTATGCAATAAGGTTGAACTATATTCCTAAGGTTGAACTATATTCCTGTTGATTGCCTCATGAATTGCACAGTAAATTTTTCTGTCCATTTCTAAATAACAATCGTTAATGTTTATATGATGCTAGATTATGATTCCACCCTTTGAAAGTATCCCCTAGAGCACTTTATTTGTGTAAGAAAAATAAAAATATGCCATAATTAAGTTATTCATTTGAGAGTAATGAGTTGTCCTTCATATTTCTGGACCAAACTAGATTGAGGTCAAACATTTGATGTTGCACATAGTCTATTTCCTATAGTTACTATAATAAAACTGAATATTTTATATTTCCTATACTTACTATAATAAAACTGAAGACAAACCCGAATTAACATATAGTTGTCCGTATAAATTTTCAATACAGTAGGTATGAGTTTACAACACAATAGGCATGTCAAAGACCCAATAAACCCTAATTACTTCAGAGAAGTGGGTATTATTTTAAATGATAATACATATGATTTTACACCAATGACTATTTTAATTAGATACAACACATGTAGGTATGAATTATTTGAATATGTATTAAATAGGTCGGTTTTAGAAGGGCCTTGTCTAACTATTCTACTAAATGATTTTTTTAGTCTGAATGTGGCAATATAAATCTGCTTGAAATCACTATTTTTTGTTGTTTAAAATACAATTTTGAATGTAGAAATGAATTCAGCATGCTGGAAAACCCCTGGAGCACTCGAATCATATAGAAATAATCACTCAAATATGCGGATCTAACAATTTTCTAAAGGATTTGGAGCAAATGTCCCCGGAATAAAGAGCCAAAAAACCTTCATTTCATAAAAGTTTAGCCTACTGAGTTTTGGAACTTTATGACCATCAATTGGGCCGCTCCACCTTATAACATATGTGAGCTTTTTAAATCACATTTAAGATTAGAGTTTACATGGAGTTGTTCTAAACTTTCAAATTTCTATCACATACAGAAGGGTATCCAAAATAACTAGTTTTAAAACCTATAACATAATTAATTTGTTTTAAACTTTTTATAACTGATGTATCTTAAAAATAATTTAAAATTAAATAAAAAAGTTAACATTATATTTATATATAATTGTTTTTAAAATAAGTAATAAAAAGACCCAATATAAATATATAAAAATCAATATACCATTAAGAAATTAAAAAACATCCATTAAGTTTAAATATTTATTTCATGATTACAATAACATTATTTTCCATTAAATTTATGCAAACTATACATATTTATATATAACAAACTCTAAATTAACATTGTACAATGAAATGTTCCTCGTATAGGGTGACATGGAAGAGATAAGCCATATTTCACCATTTGAGATAGACTGCCACACATCTCCTTAGCTCATTGGCATATTCCACCCTTCACTTACCTTTGTAAATTCACCACATGCATACTAAACTTACCTCGCATGTGTGTAATGCTTGACTCATGGATCTTTAAGGCTGTCACAATCGCTCTCAGTTTATGAAGTTCCAATGATACCTTTCTCCAATCTGGTATGTACTTTGGATCCTACATTTTGTTATGGGTATTCCTGTTGAAATCACTCCATTTATCGACCTTTATTTCACCCGTTATGATTTCTTCCATTACTCATTATCAGAGTCTATGGAAAACTATTTTATCCCTTCTTCCCTTTGAATTTGGTCCCACCACATTTCTTCTCCTTTTCTCATCCTTGTTTAAATTCCCCTCTATCTCCTCCACTTTGCTTTGGCTTATCCTTCCCTCACCCCCTCGTCACGGTCTCTTCTCTCCTCTGTTCCGATGGCTCGAGGAAATCATTCTCGTTGAGCTCGAGGAACCTCAAAACGTAGAAACAGGAGATGCTTCGGCTCTTGACTTTCCTCTATTGCTAAATACTCGGTCGAATCATACCAAGCCCACACACCTCCCCACATTTGATATGAAATTGATGTGGATGAGGTCGATGTTTGTGTTCTAAGACACTTCATTTCAAATGAGGAGGTGCTTGATTCTATTGGCTCATCGATCCCTAACACTAGAAATACTTGGACTCGAGTCTCCCAGTATCTGAAAACTATAGATATTTATTGGCACCTGAACTATTGTTGGTTCATGTCATTATTTATCTCCATGAGGATAAGCATGAGATATTACTAAAACTCGATGAAATTTAGGCTCAGCTCAAGATCCATGACTATAAGATGAATCTGATGGCTAGAAAAATGGCAAGACTAGATCTCTTGACAGTGGACTTACCTCAACCCCAGGTGCCTACAGATGAGGGCCAACCCTCTACTTGGTTCTTTATGATTTTCAGTTTTTTAATCTTGTTGTTTAGTATAGAAGGTTCGGGTATCTCAATCTTTTACATAATATTTTGTCGCAACTAACAATGCTCACTTATCCTCTATCACCCATAGCATAGAGGCTTTGATTTTTGAAGAAGAACCTTTATTTGAAAGAAGGAAAACATGTTAGAGGGTCATTAAATCCCTATTTCAAGAGAGTGTCTCATGTTGCAATGGTGCAACATGCGACACCCTTAAATGTCGCATGTTGCACCACTATAGGGTGTGACAGTGTCTCATTTTTCACCATTACAGGGTGCGACATTGTCTAAAAGAGGAGAAAAAAAATTAAATTCATGAAGTTTCTAGAAGAGAAGCTTCGGATATGAGGTCTCCTCGGATCGATTTGGATCTCGCCCTTACTCTTGATTTGGGGAGATCCTAACCTCTCATACTAACCTCATTTTCAATCTATAAAAGGGAGCTTATCTCATAAGGAAAGGCTAATAGTTAATGGATAATAATGGTCGATAGTTTTTTGCTTCTAGTTTGTGATCAGAAGATTGTTAGCATTTATTTGGCTTTGAGAGATCCAATCTAAGAAAAAATAATTAGTTGGTAGTGATGGACTTCATGGATGCATTGTGGGTATTGGAGCAATGAACTTGTTGGAAGGAGTTTCACAACATCAAGGCTCTGGTTGTAATCTCTTCCATTATTGTTAATACAACAATATAGTTTCTTTCCCACAAAGATTGTTTGTGTTTGATTATCTTTGTTTCATTTATCCTCAAGATCGTTTGCATATGTTTCATTAAAATATACTATTGTTGCTTTCACTCTTGTTGGATTGTTTCTTCTTATAGGTTATCATTCACAAGTCTCAGAATGGAGCTGGAAACTACAACTAGAGAGGACAACCATCGATTAAATGGTGTCAACTCTTGCTAGCTTGTATTTTTTATTGCATAAACGTAGGGAAAGTTATATTTTCTATCATGTTTTGTTCTAGTCTTGGTTTCTGATTCTAGGAAGATCAATCTGTGTCCACATAGACTGATTTGTTCGAAAACACAATCCCACCTCACAGTTGTGAAAGTAGGAAGACAAAGTAGACAATCGTTTGCATAGCAGAAAGTTTTAGACTCGAATACATTCAGGCTTTTAGCTTCAAAATACAAATATTTCATAAACGTTTAGACAACTTGATGCATTGTTGTTGGTCTGGTTTCAACAATGACAAGACAACAACAAGCTTTTTGTAAATCTCTCTTATTGTAATATAAAGACTCAAGATTATTAAAATAAAAAATATTACAATGAAATATAAATTTTAAACAAACACATCAACAAAAATAAACATACAAATCATCATAATAAACAAAATCCAATTAATATATTTATTAAAACACAAAACCTAAAAAACCTTACATTTAATATACATGTACATTTAAATTTACACACATTAATACATTTCATAACAATTTAAATTCAACCCAACATACAAACAATAAACATTGTGAAAATCAATTATATTTTTGTAAACATAAGCAAATTTTATTATACATTTTACAATAAATAAAAGTAAAAATATATAGATAAACATGTTTATATATATCATATTTAATGGCATGCTTATTGATAAGTTTAATTAAATTATTTAGAATGTATGAATTTCTTAATTAAAAAACAAAAATATATGTAAATTTCTTTTATATAAAATTGTATTATGATAAGGTTCAAGTGTTTCATAATTACTTTGAACTACATATACATATAGTTATGATATTAAAAATCTCTACAAGGGTAAGGGGTAGGCATGGATGATTTTAGGGGTTAAATTTCGCTCATGGGCTAATTTTCCATGGTTTTTCCAAAAACAAGATTCGTTATTTTAAAAATGATTTGCCCAAATTCTATAGGATAAAATTATTTTACCTTAAAAATCGCCAAAATTTTATTAAAAATATATATATAATCCTTAGAAATTTGAATATTTTTATAAAAATATCCCCAAACATTTATAGTTGGCATATGAAGGATTAGTAAAATTCGCCAAGGTTTCTACATTTTAAAATAAATTTCCATCCTTAAAATCAAACCTGAAGGCAGGCATAAGTTATTTAGATTTTTTTCAAATTTTTGTTTTTATTAATATTTATCTTTTAAGTTTTTTATTTTTTAAAGTTTATATNAATTTTCATTTTTTTTTATTTGTGTGTTGTAATTGTTTTTACTTAAAATGTGTTTTATTTTTTATATTTTATTTTTTGTATTTTAAATTCCTTTTCAAAAAAGATATGGATTTTTACCTTTTTTTTCTCAATTAAAAGTTGTTTTCCCTTTTATTTTTATTCATTTTTCTTTTTTATCGATGCTTTTTCTTCTTCTTTTTTTAATGATTTTGTTTGGAATAGTACCTAGCTTTTAAGTCATAGTTTAAAAATATTGTAATTTTAGGCTGAAGAAAATAGAGGACCCTACTGGTAGTATCTCTTTTTTATTCAAAGGTCGATTTTAAGATTTTGGTTACAAGGATATTGGTTTTCAAGTACATCATTTCAAAACTGTAGTAATTTTGGCCTAAAAAAAAAGAAGGGTGTCACTTTTTCATTCAAGGATTGACCCTTTAAGATTCTAGTTGCAATGGTACTAATTGTTAAGTGCATGATTTCAATGAAGTTGTAATTTTAACCTCGGAAAAAAATGGTGCTTCTATTAGTGTATGTTTTCAATTAAAGTGTCGGTTGTAAGGTTTTTGTTAGTAATATTACTAGGTTGTTAACACCATGGTTGAAAAATGTGGTAATTTTAACACACACCCCCCCACCCCCCTTCCCAAAAAAAGGGCACCACTAGTAACACCACTTTTTGAAACAAGGGTAAAACAATTATTAAATGTAACCTCTAAAAACTTGAACTCTAGAGAATTCTCATCAAACTAGTAATTATGTTCTTTTCTATGAGCCCTAAGTGTTGGGTTACTCTATCTTTGTTCCTTTATAGCTCTTGTTGCAAATATTTTTTCTAACACTCTGTCTATTCTCCTTGTAGTTGTCCTTTGATTTTACTTGTGTTTTATTAGAAATGTAGTCACATCTTTTTATTAGATAGTCCTGGTTAACATCTAGAAATTCCACAATTGTTGTTCAACTAAGGTTTTAACCTTGGATTGCTTAGAAATTATGGCTCTGTGCATGTTAACATATTCCAACAATTACCTCCATTATCAGTTCACACAACATTTTGGTCTTTTCAGTCATATTTTATTTTTCAATTGGGTAGTTTGAAGAGATCTCATTCCTTCTTTTCCTCTAAAAATATTGTCATCAATTGAAATTTAATTGATGGTTTCTTCTTATGTTGATTAGATTTGAGTTGCCTTCTTTTTTCTTTCATAACTAGCTTACCATGTCATCTCATGATCACTACATTCATGCTAACTCTTTGTTACTTTCCCCCCAAGTTGAGGTTTCAATTTCCACATTGATATGATTTGGGTGATGGGATAATGATGGTTTAGTATTATGGATATTTCAGTGTTAGATTATATATGACATGTGAGTCTATGTAACCATGATTGCAAAAACTATAATCAAAGTGACATACCTACATTTTGATGTTTGATTTTTCATGTTATTTTATTATGTTCATCCTTTGCATGACGTGATGTTGGAACCATTGTTGAGGAAGTTTCTAACCACATATCTTACAATTTAACTTTAATATCAAATTAGTTATTACAAATAACCTTTCCACAATTTGAATTACACTCTACTTTTTAGGAGGGAGGTCTTGATTGGGTAATCAGGGCTAATTGTCAAATCGGGCCAAGGGACTAAGTGACCATGTGAAAGGAGGTCTTGATTTGAAATTGGGTGTAGAAAATGTTTTTGAATGACTTAATCAAGTTCAAAAGTAAATAAAAGAGAATTCAACAGAAAGTTAGAGTTAAAGAGTTTCAACAAGCAGGGGGGAGAAGAGGGGGAATCAAATAGTTTTGCTAGGAGGACCCTATTTGGAGATCAAGCCTCTCCACACATAAGTTGGGGGAGGAAATCCCTAATTGATATTTCCAAATTGAGACAATAAAAATGGAAATTGGATGGAAAGAGGGACTTATTTGGAGATCGGGTCTGATTAGAAAATTACATTGATCATGATTCAGGGAAATATTTCAAAGTTCAGGACGAGTTTCCAAAGTTTGAACACTAGTTCAATGTTCAAACAAAGGATTCCAAATATTACAAAAATTCAAAGCAAATCCAAGGTTTCTAAAAGTAAAAAGAAAAAAATAAATCAAATTTGAACTAGAAAAAGAAACGCTCAACAAAGAAGACAGAAAATGTGAACTCGAGCTTCAAAAGAAAACTGAATTCAAAGGTAAATAATCGGGGCCCTAATTTGGAAATAGAGGCTAATTTATAGATCAAGAGAAAACTAAATAGATGGAAGTAAATATAGAGCATGATTTGAGTATTGGGATGATTTAAAAATCAAGAGGCAAGTCAGGTGACTCATGAAAGAGGGGGGGCAATTATAGAATCAGTCCTAGTTTGGAAATTGGGGTTGAATAGATTAAAAACAAAATCAACCAAGGAAAAAAATTAAGGAAAGAGACCAAAACTCAATTCGTATTTTCCTTTTCTTTTGTGTGTAATGCATCGAAAATAACACCATTCATATAAAAAATAAGGAAAAAAATTATCTTCAAATCTTTCAGAGATTCATATAAAATTATAAAAAATAAGTATCAATTTAAATAAACTATTAAATAAACTATTGTGTTAAATAAAAGGAATGTTTTAATGATCAAATATTTTTTTGTGTCAGATAGTGTAATGATGATTTCATGAATGTATCAATTAATAATGTAATAAAGTGAAAATAAGTCATATGTCATAAATGACATTTATGTTAAATGTAATTATGAAATTAGGTGAATAGTTCCTAAGGAGAATAACATAAATTTCTAGATATATATACAAGACCACCTAATAATGTTTGTTGGCAAATTTCCCCCTCTTGTATTTTGTATGCTAGCAGAAAGACATCAACCCATCATCGAAATTGAGTGTATCGACAATGATATTGTTTCTCTTGTCGACATAGAGCCTATCAGCTAGACACCTTCATATTGAATCCTCTCCTGTTCTCCTCCATCTCAAATCCTTCTCATTGCGGTCGTCAGTCGAGTTCCTATCATTTCCAACAATTAATGTTTCAATGCATGATTGGATAACTAATGAGTGATAATCTACGTTGATTAATTTACATTATGTTGTAGTCATGATTAAGTTTGTGTGTGTTGTCAGTAGCTTTCATTACACATACCATGACAACGTGCACGTTTTGTGTCTTCTTGATTTTATGACTAACCTTGATCATGAAAGTGTTTTTTATCATTAGGTGGGTTAATTGAAGCATATGCAGGGCACAGGTTGGATTTGAATTGCATCTTAGAGAATAATTGGTAGTCTTGTCGCATACTCAGTGGCAAGTGATCCAAACATTACTTGGTTGTTTTCGCGGGATAGTATTCTTCAACCACTGACATGTGACTTTAGTTCTAATGGATGGAATAATATCCTATATAACAAAAATGTTGTAGGAAGTGATGAAACTAAACTTGGGAAAATCAATAGCAAGAACATGGTTTGAACTTTCATTAAAAAAATTATTTCCTCGCAATTTTGGGTACTGGGAAAAGTGGATTTTTCACTCATGAAATAGGATATATGTATGTTTTATGAGATTATGTTTCCAAGACACTAAGGGAATCAAAATACGAGGTTTAGAAGTGTTTGAATGATCACCAGGTATTTCCCATCAAGCAAGCCTCCTTAACCATGACCTTCATTAAACATGAATCTACTCAAATGATTGAATGAAGTTTCAAGGTCTCTCACTAGAATCCCCTCCTTCTGGTCTCTATGTTGAAAATAATGATGCCTCAATCGAACATTGTATGAGAAAGTTATGGACTTTTGAGCTCAAGCTCTTGTTGTTCCCTACTGATAAAAAGGAGACTTAATTTTTTTTTATTTTTCTTTCTACATAGGAGAGTTCGTGCTTGAATTGTCGGTATAAAGGAGAGTTTGTGCTCATCGTGTCGATACAGAAGATATTCGATGCTTAAATTGTCGGAACAAAGGAGAGTTCTTGTTTAAATTACTGACATGAAGGAGATTTAATTCTCATTTTGTCGATACAAAGGATATTTCATGCTTAACTTGTCAGTATATAGGAGAGTTCATTATTAACTTTCCTATATGGAGGAGATTTAGTGTTAACTTGTCGATACATAGGAGAGTTTGTGCTTAACTTGTCGACATGAAGGAGATTTTGTGCTCATCGTGTTGATACAAAAGAGAGTTTGTTCTTAACTTTTCAGTATAGAGGAGAGTTCATACTTAAATTGTCGGTACAGAGGAGAGTTCATGCTTAAATTTTCGACATGGAGGAGAGTTTGTTCTTAACTTATCGACAGGAAGGAGAGTTCATGTTCATCATGTCAATACAAAGGAGAGTTCATGCTTAATATGTCGGTACAGAGGAGAGTTCACACTTATCTTGACGACATGGAGGTAATTTCATGCTTAAATCCCCGATATAGAGGAGAGTTTGTGCTTAACTTGTCGATACAAAGGAGATTTTGTGCTTAACTTGCTAACACGGGAGTAAGACCTCGCAAAATGTATTTTCATATTTTGGTTGTAAATTTTGACTCTAATACTCATTTCATGCGGTCCTTATACTATTGGAAAGCTTATTCGAAGATCTAGAAATTCACAGTTATATTATTTCAAATATTCCTCAACAATTGTTCACATTTTTATGATTAAGATTTGGAATATTCGTTAAAGCTCTGGAGAACATAGTACTTCAACCAAGAGTAGAGGAACTAGGAACCAAACTTAGGAAAGAAAATATGAACTCTCACTTAGATAATGTTTTAGTTATATAGCTTAAAATGTGTGGTTTTGAAATTTTATTTCAATATTATTTTATGGTCACTCATCTATTGTGTGTTGAATGGTGCTAGGTACCAAGACTATATGAAGATCATAATAAGCAATCTGGATAGGTAGCTTGTGAAGGAAGTAGACCATGAAGACACAACTACTACACATTAAGGAAATGTATCGGTATGCAGCAGTACCATTGCAAATATGATTTACTTCCAAAGATTATGATATAGCAACAATAATAGTTGTCATGAAACGAAGGGAGTATTGAAAGGGAATCAAACTCAAATGGCTAAAGAAGAATTTTGAATCCCATGACTGTCAAATATAAAACTTGTAGGGAGAAGAGTTTCTCAATGTATAGACCAATAATCATGGTGGGTGAGGTGCACTATGGCCAAAATATATGATGGACATATAGCACTAATATACAAATTCAAAATGTAAATACATATTATATTTTAAATTACAAACATTTCTATTGTCTTTGTTCTCTCATCATTACAATGAGGATAAAGATAAAAATTTGTAAATGAAATGTCATGGGGGAAAGGAGGAAGGAAAAGGTTCAAGTTTGACTTCAATAAATATGGGGATTGTATCTGAGTAAAGGAATTTGGCTCTTTGAGTTTTCATGTAATATTACTGAAACTTTTAATGAGGAAAAGTCTGTTTGGAGAAGCCATTTTCTAAAGAACTCTAATTCTTGTGTTTCTGGACTTAGGACTATTACTTTGTGTTTTTCTCATCACTAAAGTTGTGTAAGAATGTAGTTCATATTGTATACTATTCTCATGTATGTTGGATGCATTCTTATTCATGTTCTTCAGGGAATATTTGTCTAAATCCATGGGAATTGAATTGTAAATGATTGTTTAAATGATAGACTATTATGTGTTTGCAGGTATTTAGTCGTATTCTTGTTTCCATTCTATGTGAACTATTTATCGGGACATTGACATGAGCATGTTTGGTTCTATGTTTGATTTCTAGTTTCCTTTTTCGTCTAGACACATGTATCTTATATTAGTTAAATTTCAATCTTTAGATTAAAAACCTTCATCAATTTGTTGATGTTTTGGTAGCTACGAGAGGAAGTTTCCTCAAGAAGACCTTTCTTAGATGAAGAGAATATTCTTTAAATCCAGGAAGACAATTAAACAACAAGAAGAATACCCAAAAGAGAATTCTGCCCACACAGAAAAGAATAAAGTAAAAATAATATTCCCAGAGGAGAAGTCGGCCCAGGCAGTTGACTTGAAGACTATAAATAGGGAGGACCTCTAGCTCATTTGGACACACTCTCTCACTGAGGAAAAATTGTGCAATTTTGAGGAGGAAGGTGAGACATAATGTTGGGGCCTTTGGTTATTCTTGATGGCTACTTTATCTTTTGCGCTATCTCTATAAGGAGGTACGTTATTATTTTAGTGTGTTGTTGTTGCAACTATGAGCACTAGAGGTGTGCTAGCCTAGTGCTAGGGTTTATAACTTGTATGTGGCTCTTTAGAGATAGTGAATGGTTGGACTTTGTGAACGAAATATATCTAAGAAAGTTTGCTAGGTTTTTCCTCTATTTCGGATTTTCCTGAGATAAATCTCTTCTGTTCTTTTTGTCTTCTGTTTTTTCTTCTACTTGTCAGTACATGATATGTATGTTAATGGTAATGAAGTAAAATAACATTGGTAACTCTAATGCTATGTAAATAAATAAAATCTAACATGGTATCAGAGTTGGTTACCTTCAGAACTATTTGACCAATGGAAGGAAGATCACTGCAACAACACTTTGCAGTTGCAATACTTTATCAAGATCGTTGAGCACTATCCCAAGGATGTTGGGGATAATTATTTCATGGAGCAATGCACCCTACCCTAGTTCACCCCTTGAAAACCTAAGTGTGCAGTTTGGTGAAGTTTGAAAAATTGAGGTTTTTCAGTACTAGGGTTTCTACCAACGAAAAATGTCAACCAACATGAGAGTTGAAGATAGATTGGATGGAGAAGACAACTTCATATCTTGGAAGAATAGATTTCTCCTCATTCTAGAATAGAATTAGTTAGTGGATCATATCAAGTATATGCTTCCAGAACCTGAAGAAGAAGACGCCAAAGAAAAGTTCAGGAAGAATGAGGTCAAGGCTAAGAGGATCTTGGCATACTCAATAAAGGATCATATGATACCTATTGTATCATAAATGAAGACATCTAAAGAAATGTTTGATGTTGTAACTAGAATTTATGAAATTAATAATACCAATCAAAAGCTTACTCTAAGGCATCAACTTAGAAACATGACAATGAACAAGTCAGGAGTAGTAGCCAACTATTTCATGAGGATATCACAAATCAAGTACCAGTTAGTATCCATTGGAGATCCAGTTGAATACGATGAGCTTGTGACTACTACACTCAATGGATTTCCCTCCTCTTAGGATCCATTTGTTCAATGGATTTGCACCGGAAGAAAATTTCCCAACTTCAACAATCTATTGGAAGACTGCATCCAAGAGAAATCTAGGTTGATATCCAAATCACAAAAGACTAATGATGATGAAAATAAATCACTTTCTACCCAAGTGAAGAAGAGAAAGGAAAGGGAAGAAGGAAGCCCAAAGAATTCTAAGAAACCATGCCTCTCAATTCCCTCATAAACATGAAAATGGAAAGAAGAAGAAGCACCATGCACATACAACAGAAGTTGAAGAGAACAAGGATGAAGAGTTTGCATTTGTTTCATCACTCAGAGGAACCATCAATCAAGGGAGTGACACTTGGATCATAAATAGTGGTGGTTCCAAGCATATGATCGGATCTAGAAACTATCTTTCAAATATGACCAAAAAGAGTTTATCCCTTCAAGTGGAGATTGGAGATGATTCCAAGCATGAAGTCAAAAGCATTGAAGAAGCCTCCCTTCAACTTGACTCAGGTAACCTCATTTTAATTAAATATATTTTGTTTGTACAAAAGTTAAAGAAGAATTTACTTTTCATCTATGATTTAAAAGATAAATGCTTTAGGATAGATTTTTTGGATGGCCAAGTTCTTCTATGGCCCAAGAGTTCAAGCATTGATAAAGCTACTGTGATTGGTGTCTGAGAGGGAGGACTATATAAATTGAAGGGACACCGAGAAAAATCCCTTGTACACAATAGTGTTAGTTGAAGTGAGCTATGGAACTGAAGAATTCCCAACATAAACTATAGATCACTAACTATATTTGGAAATATGGTTATAGGTCTATTTGAAATTCAGGTAGAACATGATGGAGTATACAAAGGTTGTGCACTTTGCAGGAATGTCAAGGGAATCTTTACTAGCAGTGAAAGAAGGTACAAGGGTATCTTAGATATCATACATGCTGATTTATGTGGACAGATGATGGTTCCATCCTTAGGAAACTGTATATACTATGTCTTATTCATAGATGACTACTCTCGAAAGACATGGATCTACTTTTTGAAAACAAAATATGACGTCATGAACAAGTTTCAAGAATTCAAGGCTTTAGTTGAAAATCTCTCTGAAAGGAAGATTAAAGTCTTGAGATCTAATAATGGAGGTGAGTACACTAAAATGAGTTTAAATAATTTTGCAGAGAAACATGGATTAAGAGGGAGATAAAAACTCCCTACAACCCCCAATAGAATGGGGTTGTAGAAAGAAAGAACAGTTCCATTGTAGAAGTGACAAAAGCGATTATCCATGACCAGGGCCTACCCATGCAGTTATGGGTAGAAGCTTCTAGTACAGTTGTGTATGTCCAGAATAGAAGTCCTCACAAGATACTGGTGAACAATACACTTGAAGAGGTGTTCACTGGAAAGAAACCAGAAATCAATCACTTAAGTATTTTTGGTTGTTCGGTATTTATACATGTTCCAAAGGAGAAGAGAAAAAATTTGGAACCTTCAGGAAAGAAGGGCACATTCGTTGGATATAATGATAATTAGAAGTATTAAAGAATACACATTCTCAGGAAGAGACAGATTGAGATCATTCGTGTTGTAAGATTTGATGAAGATGAAGCCTTCAAAAGATCAAGGGATTCTCACATGGATGAGGACCAAGAAGAGAAGGAAGCAATCATGGAAGACTCTACACCAGAAGAAACCATTCCAAAAATTCAAAATGAGATGGTAGAGTTAGAGAGACCTGTAGATCCACTTAGATAAGTTGCAGTCAATAGGAAGAGACTAGCTTGGCTTCAGAGCACCTTGTAGGAAGCTAAAGGACATGCATCTCCCAAAGAATATTTTAAAGAGAGAAAAAGACCACATAACTTTTCCATATATGTGGAACTGATGAAAAACATCATTGATTGATATCCTTCCAGCTTTGAAGAAGTTGTTGAGAAGCATGAATGGAAGGATGCCATGATGGAGGAGTATCAGTCAATCATGAAGAATGGTGTGCGGGAAGTGGTTCTCAGACCAGAAGGGAAGTTAGTAGTGACTTCCAAATGGATATACAAGATCAAGCATGCTACAGATGACAACATAGAGAAGTACAAGGAAATATTTGTGGCTATAAGATTCTCCCAGAGAGAGGGAGAAGACTACAATGAGACATTTTCTCTTATTTCAAAGTACACTTTCATCAGTTCGATTATTGCGATTACCTATGCAATGGGATGGAAATTACACCATATGGATGTCAAGAATGCTTTCTTGAATGGTGTAATAGAGGACTAAGTGTACATAGAGCAGCCACAAGGTTTTTTTATCCATGGGAAGGAGTCTTATTTTTGCAGATTGAAGAAGGCCTTGTACGGATTGAAGAAGGTACCTAGGGTATGGTATGTGAGGATAGATAGCTACCTAATGAGCTTAGGATTTACCAAGAGTGATGTGGATCCAAACCTTTAATATAAGGTTGAGAATGAATGTCTATTGATCTTGGTTTTATACATGGATGACCTATCTCTGACAGGAGATGAGAATCTCATAGTTGGGTGCAAGAGGGAGCTCACCTCAGAGTTTGAGATGAAGGATCTATGTCTAATTCATTACTTCTTGGGATTGGAGGTGTGGTAGAGATCAGATGATATTTTCCTTAGCCAAGGAAAATGTATTGTTGAGATCCCACAGAGATTCGGGATAATGGACTGCAAGTCCATGTCCACACCCATGATGATAAATCTAAAGCTACTAAGCGATTCATCTTCAGATTTGGTGGATCCCAGATGTACAAAAAACTAATTAGATCCTTGATGTACCTGGTTAACACCATGCCAGACATATGTTTTGTAGTGAATTCCTTGAGTCATTACATGGTTGAACCCAAACATGTACATTGGATGGAAACAAAACATGTGTTGAGGTACCTATGTGGTACGATTGGATATGGATTGAGATATGTCTCAGGTGGTGATGTGAAGCTACAGGGATATATAGACTCTTACTGGGTAGGGAATGCAGTGGACCGGAAGAGTACTTCTACATGTTGCTTCAATTTGGGATCGGTTATGATATCATGGTTGAGAAGGAAGAAGACATTAGTGCCACTCAATACAATAGAGGAAGAGTATATCACAACTAGTGTTGCAAGTCGTGAAGCAATGTTTCTTCAAAAGTTGCTTGCAAGAATATTTGATCTAGAATTGGAGACAAATTTGATACATTGTGACAATTAAAGTTGTGTGAGGCTTTCAGAGAACGATGTATTTCATGACAAGTCAAAGAACATAGATATAAAATATCATTACATCCGAGACATGGTGTAGAGAGGAGCTATAGAGCTCTAGTACATATCCACAGATGAGAAGATAGTGGACATTCACATCAAGCCTATGTCTATAGTGAAATGTGAGTACTTCATAAACAAGCTTAGCATGATGCAGAATGTCCACACTCGTTGAGAGGGAGGTGTGTTTTTTTTTCTCATGCGGGCTAACTCCTCTGGCCAAGGGTTTCCTAGATCAGTCATATGAGGTGACTGAGGGGGTAATGCATTCTCGGACCTGATGAGAGAAGAAACATCACATACATAGTTATGAGGACTATGCGAGTAGCTTCATGCTACTGGATGAGACTATAACTATGGCTGATGGAATTATAGTAGTTATGTTCTACTAGCTGGTTACTACATAGTTATAGAGACATCAACTACGACTATGGTTGATTGCATTGTAGTAGTTGTGTGTTACTAGTTGATTATTGTGTAGTTGTAGAGACTATGACTATGGCTGATGGAATTGTAGTAGTTGTGTGCTACTAGTTGATTGTTGCATAGTTATAGAGGCCATGACTATGGATGATGGTATTGTAGTAGTTGTGTGCTACTAGTTGATTGTTTCATAGTCATGGGGATTACAGATTATGATTACGGTTGATGGCATGGTAGTAGTTTTGTGCTACTAGTTAATTGTCACATAATCATAGAGACTGTTAGACTGCATGGTGGTAGCTTGTGTAGCTACTATTTTATTGCATGATGGATACATTTTGTCTTTGGATAGTAGTTGTGTGCTACTTGGAGTGGTTATGTACCACTATATAGTAGTGTTGTACTACTATGGATCGACACAATAGTGTTCTATTGGATGGTATTGTAGTAGTTGTACGCTACTAGTTGATTGCTAGTTCACATTGGGAGTAGCTGAGTGCTACTTGATTGTAGAGACTGTGATAGTTGATTCGAGCTATCAATGGAATTGTGGTAGAATTTTTTTCTACCAGTTGATTGCAGAGTAGTCAGTGGACTACTAGAGGATGACATCATGAAAGATGCATCCCTATCTAAGAGGGAGTGTTGATGTTTTGGTAGATACAGGAGGAAATTTACTCTAGAAGACCTTTTTTAGATGAAGAGAAGATTCAAGAAGTTCAAGAAGACCAATAAATAGAAAGAAGAATACCCAGAAGAGAAGTTGTCCCACACACAAAAGAATAAATTAAAAATAAGATTCCCAGAGGAGAAGTCGGCCCAGGAAGTGGACTTGAAGACTATAAATAGGGAGGATGTCTAGCTCATTTGGACACACTCAAAATACACTCTCTCATAGAGGAAAAGGTGCGCAAGTCTGAGGAGGAAGAAGAGACACAAATCTGGGGTCTTTGGTTATTCTTGGTGGCTACTTTGTCTTGTGCATTATATCTCTAAGGAGGTGCACTATTCTTGTACTGTATTATTGATGCAACTGTGAGCACTAGAGGTGCGCTAGCCTAGTGCTAGGGCTTATATCTTATCTGTGGCTCTTGAGAGCTAGTGAATGGTTGGACTATGTGAACAGAATCAATCTAAGAAAGGTTGTTGGGTTTTTCCCCTATTTGAGGTTTTCCCAGAATAAATCTCTTATGTTATTTTTGTCTTTTGTTTATGTTGCTACAACTTAGTACATGATATATATGTTTATGGTAATGAAGTAAAAGAACAATGGTAACTCTAATGATCTATAAATAAAGAAAATCTAACACGGTGGACCAAGCCATAACCGGTAAATCCCTAAACCAAAAATGGTTGTCAGGATAGAATCTGAATGGATTCTCTATTCCAAATGGTGAGAGGTATAATTGGGACTTATTATCGAGGGTAACCCATGTCGTTGACAAAGGCAATTTTTCTTGTGTCAACGTATTCAAATAGAAGCTTTCCTGCCATGACTGAATTAAGTGGCATTATATCCTCGGTATTCAATTTCTTCTAGGAAGGAGCCTTTAGAGTCATGCTTTCCTTCTCTATACAAGGTCTTAACAATTGATCATGTGTTTTATCCAATGGGGGCACAAGAGCCCTTGATTTCTCCTATTGGCACAAGTGATATTGAGTTTCCTTTTGAGTATCATCTTACTATTTATGAGACCCCGAGCCCTAGAATTTGTGAGTACTCGAGTCACAATTCATGTGTTTTCATGGATGTTGAAATGCCTTCGGATGAGGCTATCCTTGAAGCCATGACTATGGATGGTAGACTATGGGAAGGCATGCATCACATATTTTTCTTTCTTCCCGAACTGAAAACTTTACAGGTTGACTACCAAAGAAACCCTTGGCCTCAGCCTAGTGATAGGTTCTACCTAACAAAGTACTATGCATAAGCCACAATCTATCCCGTGCTTTGTACCATATTGTACTAATAAGGTTTCAAGTTTTGTATTCCAAAGAACAAGTTGTTATCATAGGTTTATATATTGTATTTATTAACATCTGGATGAGTGTTGTTGGTCATATATACAAGACTTTGGAAATCTTCTCTTTGGCACCTTTTTATCATGTCGATATGTTTTGATAATTAATGATCTTGAAATTAACATATAGGTTATATTTTCCCCTCCCTGCATTTTGCGTTATCTATTTCTTAGATCATTTTTCCTTAGGATCAATCCCACTGATTTACAACACAAAGCTTTATTTACCATTTAGAAGTGTTGTAATTCATGGGGTAGAGCCTACCGTTCATGGGTTCCTTAGTTAGTACCTTGAATGCACTTTTGCACCCATGCTGAATTATTTTCATAGGCTTAGGAGACCTCTTAGTCCCACCATCACTTTATGACGAAGACTCGTGACTTCTCCTTATTCATTTTTTGGCCAATACCCATGGGGCTCCCACTTTTATGTGTCGAGTTTTGATACTGCATTGCATTTTCCTGCTTGCATTTTTTAGCCTAATGTTGGCTTCAACTTGTTTTTCTATAGCATGTTGCTTATTCATTCTCTTTAGTTTCTAGACTTTGCATTTATTTCCTTTGCGACTTGACACATGTACCCCTCGAGGAAAAATTCCCCCAAGTTTCAATATCCTACACGTGTTCCTTGCATTGAGCATAGGTATGCTCCTTGTACTTAGAACTTGTTTTCCTATCAAGGAAACTCATTTCCTCCACTATATTATAGCACTCTTTTATTCATTTCCAGGCTTTCATAACATGAAAAATACCCAAAAAAAAAAACGAGGATGGGAAATAATTGAATTCTCACTATGTTTGGCAACAGCCATGTCTCCCTTGAACAAAGCATTGAATTTTGATTCCTTCTCTCACCAATTTGGGTTTTAGTATGGATTTTGGAAATTGAACCTTTTTCATTGAGTATTTACTCCTTTGACTGGTTATCCTTCCTATCAATATGGAGAGTATATTGATGCCTCCTATACTACATACTTATGTCATTGTTCATTCTTGAGTCTTTTTTCCCCAAGTCACTTTTTTGTTATGCTTTTGCTAAAGGGAATCTTTTAGCCTACATCGGCCACTCCTCATAATTCTTGAAGTTTCATGTTGTCCTTCTCGTTGTTAAGTACCTCTAAGAATCAACAAGAATCTATGTCCTATACTCGTTCTCGTATGGAAGGTCCCCATTGACTTCTTGTTGGTGGGTTATCTCTTATTGAATACGACACATTTCTCTGAGAGTTTGACCTAGAGTATCACCCTGTGCCTATTTTCATCATTGACGGGGGTTCAAAGAAACACCCAAGGAGAAAAAAAATGGGCATTTTTTTGCATCCGTTTTTAGCATTTTTTTAGACCATGGTTTTTGTCGATGGTTTTCAAATTCCAGTTAAAGAATTAGGGTTGTTGACTAATTTGGGTCAATGGATTAGGGGTTTTCGATGCTTTGGTTCCCTATATATATATATATATATATATATATATATATATATTGTAAACAATGAAGAGGATGATGAATAACAAGATTACAGGTGCAACTCTAAACAAGTTGTTGGTTTTCCTGATTTGGGTTTCCAAGGTAAAATATTTTTGTAATGTGTGTGTGTCATTGTATCTTTTCTGTTTTTATTAAAAATCCATTTGCAGTCATTTATTGTACAAGTTTTAAATCTACATTATATTCCCAACTTTTATGTTCATGATTATATTCTAGTTTCTTCTTCAGATGATGAAAATGAGGATGAAAATCCACCTCCACCTACTCACCTTACTCTAGTTGGGTCTGTCGAACATGATTCTAAATAAACATCACCACTTCCTAGATGGGTTCGTAAAACATGAGAAGCAGATGGTGATATTTTCAGTGATCCTATAGATCAACATTATACGCATTCACAATTCTAGTAGGCCTCCTCTCTTTCGACTCAATTTTAAGAGACTCGTGATATAGGAACACTTTCATAATCTTTTGGCCATACAAATTGGGACACAACAATGAATGAATAATAGTGTTCCTTAATGGCGAATGACACGTGGGATCTTGTACCTCTTCCAAAATAAAGAAAACTTGTTAGATGTAAACGAGTGTATAGAAATAAGTATGCATCATATGGAAGTGTTTAAAGACATAAGTCCCAATTAGTTGTCAAAGGATTTTCTCAAGTTGAAGGTATTGACTATAATGAAATGTTTTCCCCCATATCCAAAATGAATTCCATCCACCTTGTTCTAGCCCTTGTTGCTTCACATAAATGGGAGATCCATCAAATGGATGTTAAATATGCCTTCTTGCATGGAGATTTGCAAGAAGAAATTTACATGGAACAACCTCCTGACTATGTTCAAAATGACTCCATCCTTATTTTTAACATTAATAAATCTCTCTATGGTCTTAAGCAAGCTCATTAGAATTTGTATGCTAAAACAATTAGCTTTCTTCTTTACATCATCTTTTTCAGATGTCATTTTGACCACAATGTTTATACCAAGAAAGTAGGTAACCATTTTATAATACTTGTTCTTTATGTTGATGACCTACACACTAAGATACACATGCACTTCATCAGAAACCTTATTCAAGATCACATTCTTAAAGTGCTCTTTTACCCTATAGATGATGAAGTTGCAAACATTTTCACAAAGTCTCTTACAAAAGTGAAGTTTTCCAAACTTCGATCTATGTTAAGAATTTAGGATGTTTTCATTAAAGGAGGATAAACTCTAATGCCTCATTCCTCCTCCTATTGTGTCACCTTTGTAAATTCTTCAATCCTATCCTAGGTTTTTCTTAAGGGGGGATGTTAGAATATGTAGATACTTAGAAGTTAGTTAAAATCAACTTGATCTAATGTGTCTTTAGGTAAAGTATGCTTCACTAGTATGTTTCTTTAGTATATATTTGTAGTTATATAATCCAACAATCACGATATGTTCTAGAAATAAAGTAATCCAATGGCTCATCTTCTCCTCTAAACTCAAAGCTATATTGATATGTGGCTTAACATTGGATTGGTCCATGATGTTATTCAAGGAGCATATAGGATCATTTTCTTATGATAGATGGTGAGAAAATCATATGTGGAAATACATTATTATCAAACTAATGAAAAAATGATTATGGTCTCTAAAATAAAAATGAAATGAAAAATGATTATACTCCCTAAAATAAAAATGAAAAAAATAACAATAATAAAAAAACAACTAATATTGAGATCTGTAATAATAATAATAATGATAATAAGTAGGCTTAACCATGAAAAACATAGATTTTTTCATTGGAAAATACATTTTAATTAATTTTATAAGATAACTTAGCAATAAATAATTTAGTTTTTTATTTAAAAAATATAATTACCTGAATTTATAAATTTATAAAATTAAAGATAAATTTATTAGCATGATTACGTGAATTTGACATATCTCTCCTGGAAGAACCAGGGTCTCTTAATATCAAAACGTATTTCATTGTATGAAAACGTAGTGTTCAAAGGGTAAAAACTAAGTCTTCAAATTTTGAATATGCACTAATTCAAAGTATATCCGATCGCAGTTAATCAAAAACATTGTGTGTTTGTGTGTAACTTTTTAAACAATGGATTCAATAGTCAATCAATTATTGACGTTGTGCTCATGCAAGGAATTTCCACACTTATTCCATCCTACTCAATTTTCCAATAATGGTTTTGTATTTTCATGTGGTTAATCAACTATTCATTTTCAGTATATGATAAACAATGAAGTCTGTGTTCGTTGAATTTTCAATATGGAATAATTCAATATACGATAAACAAATTTCAATATGGAATAATTCAATATATGACAAACAAATTTCTAATCACTGTTGAGTTTTCAATATGGAATAATTCAGAAATTTCCAGTAACACTTGAATAATTTAGAAATTTTCAATAACACTTGAATTTTTAATATGGAATAATTGAGTATATGACAAACAATGATATTTGTAGTGAATCAACATGTAGTCATTGAATCAAAATAAAAATGAAATGAAAAAATGATTATGCTCCTTAAAATAAAATGAAAAAAATAACAATAATAAAAAATAGCTATTAAATTGATATTTGTAAAAATAATAATAATGATAATAATAATAATATTTTGTATATTTTAAGTGGGCCTAATCATTAAGAACATATATTTTTTCTTAGATAATAATAATAGCATATAAGTTTTCAAACAAAGGAGTCAATAATCAATCAAACAAAGGAGTTTTCAAACAAAAGAGTCAATAATCAATCAATTATTGACTTGATTGCTCATGCAAGGAATTTCCACACTTATTCAATACTATTCATTTTTTCCAATTTCCATATGGTCAATCAACTATTCATATTCAGTGTATGAAAAACAATGAAGTTTGTTTTTCGTTGAATTTTCAATATGGAATAATTCAATATAAGACAAACAAATTTCCAATCATTGTTGAGTTTTCAATGTGGAATAATTCAGAAAGGTTGAATTTTCAATATAGAATAATTGAGTATATGACAATCAATATTCATGTGTTTTGTAATGTTGAATTTTCAACATGGAATAATTCAATATACCACGAACAAATTTCCAATAATGATAGATATTTGAATATGAAATCATTCATAAATTTCCAATAAT
This sequence comes from Picea sitchensis, assembly GCA_010110895.2. Lineage (NCBI taxonomy): Eukaryota > Viridiplantae > Streptophyta > Pinopsida > Pinales > Pinaceae > Picea > Picea sitchensis. Next base: position 353,682 of record SNQJ01S0002772.1, on the reverse strand, counting down.
TGAGCATATGACAAAATCAACTATTCATGTTCTCTGTAAACGTTGAATTTTCAATATGAAATAATTCAGTAATGGACAAACAAATTTCAATAACAGTTGAGTTCAGAAATTTCTAAAAGGGTTGAATTTTCAATATGGAATAATTGTACATGACAAACAATGATTTATGTCTTGATTCAACCATTCATGTGGTTTGTGTTTGTATTAAGGAATGGCTATAACTTTTCTTCAATTATGCATTCATGTTTATATGATAAAATATAGCATTTTTTGTGGAACAAAAATGGCTTCATTAAATGAAACTCAATTTGGATTTGCCATAAAAAGCAATGCAAAGAACTCATAATACAATGAAACTCAATTTGGATTTTCCATAAAACGCAATGCAAAGAACTCATAATACAATGAAACTCAATTTGGATTTGCCATAAAAAACAATGCAAAGAAGTCATAATAGCAATAAACTCAAGATTATTAATTTTCTCCATGATAAATAGTTAAGGAATTATAAAGTGTCCCTTAGAAATATAGATTACCCAATTGGTAAAATGGTATTTATTGTACTTGAATTGAAGGGTGTGTTTATAATCAAGTGAACATAAAATTACTAGAACAATGTTCAAAAATTATGTTTCTATTTTCAAAATTCCCCAAAAAATCCAAGAAGTTTCAATAGCACTTTAAAAGTAAAAATACTAACAAGTAGTGAGAAATGAAAGATGGATACTCTTTAGAATCTACATAATTTCTATTGTTTCCAAAGTTGTTTGTTGGCCACCATAGTTGTTTTTAAATTTTGTAATTTTACCTACATCTCTTCTCTTTTCCAAAATTACAATAATTTATTGTTTTGTGTATCATATTTGAATGATAGATCACCAAAAATTCTCAAAGTCTTAGTTTCGTTAAGCATCCTTAAGGATACCAAATGTACAAGATTATCAATGAAGAACAAAATCATGAATGAATGTTTCTTTTACACTTGGAATTTAAGGGAATCATTCAATATACCCTCAAAATAGTAGGTTAGTAAATCAAAGAGTCTATTAATGCACATCAAACAAACCAGTTTATGAAGGTAAGGAAATAAGATCCCAATGCAAGAAAATAAATTTCCAATATTATTTTCAAAAGAAAAGGCTTGAATTAAGTGAGTTGAACCACACCCACCACAACAATAGCCAATTCATGGTGGAAAACAATAACGCATACAAAATCACTTTCATATTCTCTCATTTTAACCATCTTCCTTTGAGAAACAACAACTTGATACCCCCATTTCTCTTGTTATTCTTTAACCTTCTCGCACTTTCCCAAGAGGATTTCTAGTGATCTCATGCGCACTTCTCAACTGTAAGAATCGTGATTATCTTTGAACCTACTGAGTACATACACAATACCATTGCACTTGAAATAATACTTATTGTTTCCTTCTATAACCAGTGATCATGCAGTTTCAAAGACATTGACATGTATTTGTTCTTAAGACTATATGAATTCTAACTCATGCTAGGTTTCTCTATGCTCATTCAATGATTGATGCCAAATATTCAAGACACAATACTTAAAGCTCACAAATTTCAAAAGGATACTCTACAATATATGTACAAATAAAAATGCCTCAATAAAAACACATAACTTAAACTTTATTCTAGACTCTAGAAATAGAAATAATCATAATGGAAATGATTATGCTAGATGCAATAAATTATTTCCAAAATAGATATTGTGAACATAAATGATTGGATTAGATGCAATAAACTCTTTCCATATTAAAAATAACCTAATTCTTTACATGGTATTGTATGTATCCCTTGTATGTCATTTTTACATCATGGTTTAGTTGTTCAGATTATCTTAATCGTCCATATTGCATGCTACATATATGCAAAGAAAAGGACTTGAAAACAATAGTAGAACTATAAAAAAAATAGCATCCCATTGTAATGAAGTAGTATAACATAGCGACTAAAAAAGAGTAGGCCTTTGATTGCATTATTGATCTTAAAAGGACACCATATGAAAAAATATATATGTTATCCCTCGATCCATTCACCTTTCAACCTAACATAAAAGAATTCCAAATTGGTCATTCTAGTAGCATGACCAAACTAATAGGGAAACATTTTCAAATACTTTCAAAAATATTAATAGCAAATAAAGTTCAAACAAACTTGTAAAAGGTATAAGCATGTTCAATATAATACTATTTCCAATTGGGTGGTGAAGACAATTCAATTTCAGTAGAGGCACAAGTAAGCACTTGGGGAATGAGTGTTCAGACAAAAGAGTATCTTATATGAAAAATGGCATGGATATTCCATTCGCAAAGTTCATCACAATAGATCTTATAATATTCTAAAATATTAGACTATGCCAACTAAGTTTCCTTAGATCCTAGATTAACTAATTGTAACATCCCGCTCTTGCGCACACATGATTTGACTTATCCTTGAGGAAACTTACGTGCAAGTGATCCGATTCATTATATGATTGTTTGTTTCACTTATGGATTATGATGAGGATGGTGTGAATATGATGAGATGTTATTTGATTATATACGTATCAACAAGTGCTATTGACAGGTTTCTCCTGAGTGTGTAGGACACTTGACAGATTAGAGATGTCGATGGCATCGGTGGACCTCCTTGGACTCTGGATTGATTCGGGGAGTGGATTGTATATGGTTTGGTTATTTTTGTTTATGCATATGTGACATATGTTCGGGTATATCATGATGATGTTTATGGATCGTTGACGTATTTCGTTGATGGATGTCAGATGACAATTGCTTGCTAATCAGACTCACATCAGGAGTAAAGGGGTCATGTATGGAAACTAAAGTTATTGAGGGAGAGGTGTGGCAGTATCCCTGCCACAGCCTACTAGCACTCTAACAATGGCTTGAATTGTAGGTTAACGATTACTTAGTTTGAGAGACCCATGATGCAATGAGGGCAGACTGAGACAATCACTCACGAAGATTCTAAAGGGTACGCAATAAGGAATGGTCTGTATTCCTTAGAGGCCCTTAGTCTACCACAAGATTTCCTAATGGAGTATTGACTCCAAATGTTGGATGTCTACCAAAATCAGTCAAAAGGCGAGTGGCACCCGGAGCAGGTAGTGCGTCTTGAAGGGCACGTCGCATAAATAAAACACAAAAAAAAAGCGAGTGGCACCCTTGGAACACGTAGTGCATCTTGAAGGGCATGTTGTGATTTTTAACACTGGTGAGCCAATGAACCTAGGTGACTAGAAAAACATATTTTATTTTGACGTGGTCGACCTTAAAATAAAAATGTTGTATGAGTAAATGTTTTTAATTATAATTTCCCTAAAAAATAAAAAATAAAAATTTAAGCCTAGTTGAAATTAAAGCCTAGGTCTAATTAGGGTAAGAGGACCAAAAACTAATTAATCAATTAATAAAAAGGGGGATGAAGAAAAAACAAATTTAGAATTTAAAGGAGAAATAAATTATCAAAAAAATTAATTACTGATATGTGCAAAGACATGATAATTTGGACCTTAGATAGTAAAGGGAAAATTAAATGCAAAGGAATGTGGAACATAGAAAGAGATCCTAAATAAAACTCAACTAAGATTTAAGAAAGGCGTCAGTCATTAAAGTAAATTGAGGGAATAAATGGACATCAAGGAGTGTTTTTAGGAACACTTTTAGGTGGGTGAGGGAAATTGGAAAATTAAATTAATTAATTAAATGAATTTCTAGTGCAACTAAGGGATCGGGTGACAAGTGTATGGGGGAGAGTATTTCCTAATATTTTTTTAATAAAAATAATATAACGTGCATTTAGCAAATGGTCACTATGAGAACTCTATAAAAGAAATGACAGATAAGGAAAATGGATCACGACTGGTATGCATAACATTACGCTACCGGAATTTTTCTTGACTATTTTTTCTTGTGGGAGTTGGGATACCTAGCTTGAATTGAGGGTGGTAGCTCGACCTTGCAAGGCACGCTGGGAGATATCATTTCTCTGGTTTGTGTGTGTGGCCCCTTTGCGGCTCAAGGGTCTCAGGGGGAAGAATAGTACCCCTAGCATTGGTTGGGAGGTATCGGTGAGGTCTCAGCGATTAACAGGTGGGAGCAATGAGGAGCGCTAGCTGTTGAAGAACATCAACAAGCAATTTCGTCAATTACGGTACTCTCATTATGAATGGATTGTGTTAATTTCCGTGTACATTAGTTTTTTTTAATTATGCCATAATATGTGACTGTAACACTAAATGAATTAGCAAGCATTATGAATGGATTGTGATAATTTCCTGGTATAATAGTTGTTTATAATTACACCATAATATGTGACTGTATCATTGAACGAATTAGCAAGAATTATGAATGGATTGGGTTAATTTACTTGTATATTAGTTGTTTATAATTACTCCATATTCTGTCACTGTATCACTGAACAAATTAGCAATCTCCTGGATAGATCTTGATTCTAGGAAGTTGGATGGATCCTTGCCATCCCTTAAATTACTGAAATTCGATATTGTCGTTACTAGATCTCTAGATAAGTGTACTATTACTAAATTTTAGGGAACGATGTCATTGAATGACATAAATGAAAGAAAAATAATTGATTATATTTTCTCGATGGTGTCAGTACAGTAATGTTCCTGCGTGGTATGTCTAGGAGAGTGTTGCTTCATGGGGCACTGGGGAAAAATATTGCAGAAATGCTAACCCTGGTGACTTGGGATTGAAAATGATCCCTGAAATAGAACACGGTTAGGGCGGGGTTAATGCCAAAGAATTTATTTTTTTACGGTTGCATGAAAACAGTAAAGGTGTATAGTCAACTCCTTAATGACTGGTATTGTGTTGGCCTTCTGAGAATGCTCCTTAGTACCTAACTACGGGTTCGCATCCTTGGTCTCCATGGAATTATAAGATTGCTCGAGGCTAGGGATTGGGATAGTAAACCTTTGGTAAACATTTCTGTAGTGCCTCTGCTGGTAGGCAGTACGCAGTTTCCCCAGTTCACGTGATGTTAGAGAAACTTCAGGCATTGTGTGTGTGTTTATTCTGTTTATTCTCTCTATTGAACCCCCCCAAAAAAATGTAGCTTGTACCCATTTATGTCTAGGATGAATCATTGGTATGTTGTCAAAATTTTAACAATTTTCCTCCTCTGGAAAATGGGTTGATGTCTTTGGTCAATTTTCTGCCAAGAAGTTGTCACCGAATATTAATTAGAGCCATCGTCTTCCTTTTAACAAGTGCCCAAAAAAAAAAAAATCGATTGGGGTTTGTCGTATGCTGGGAGATACAATGTTTGATTTTTATTGCCACCTGGAAAAAGACTATGCCACTACCAAACTGATGATCTCCCACCATAGAGATTATAGCGGCTAGGATTTTGAAAAATCATAATACTTCCATTGTTAAGTCTTTGTCGAGGCCATAATGGTTGTTTCTTCTATCTACTCATCCCTTAGAGCTCGATGTGACAAAAGATCGCTACAGGTTCTATTCTTAGGGTTTTCCCTTTCTTTTTCTCTCCACGTGGTGTCATATAATCCATTCTGCGACTAGGCAAATTTGAATTCAGACTTTTAGTTTTTGTTCTAATTAGATGCTTTAATTGCTCCCTCAGATTTCGGTAATGGAATTTAATTAGCTATGTTGAGATATGGTTAATTCAACTATTAAAATATTATTCATGTTTTATTCAATTTTAAGAATTATGGAGTAGAAATTCAAAATGATAAATTAGTATCCTTATTTTATTCAATTGTATTATGTGATTATGGTCTTGCATCCTTCAACAACTTGGTGAATGTATTTTACCCTTATTCAATTTTAATGTGATGTGGTCTTGGTCAATACACCCTTATCACATATTTTAGATGGTCCTTCACTATTGATACAAATAATACTTAACAAGAATAGATTGTTGAATAAATCGTGTTGACCAAGTGCAATTTTGTTTAGCAAATAATTAAAGTTTTTTCGCCACGAATAATGGATATTTTCTCTTGTGCATTGATTTTCCAGTGTCGATGAGTGATATAGTTATTAGATTGAATGTGTGCACTAATTTAAATGGTTGAAACTATTGTGCCTAAGTTTATTATGATGTACATTGAATTTATGTTTAGTTTTCCTTGTGCCATACATACTGAATGATGAGATTAAGTAGAAATTGGTTACTAATGTGTCTTTAATATTAGTGAAGTATGATTGATTCTCAATGGTATTCTCTTGCGCCTTGTGAATTTTAAACGAAGTCTCTTGCGTCTTGAATCGTTGATGTGTAAATGATGGTTTATTGAATAGAATGAGTGCACGCAGTTCAATGGTATGATGTATGTCTAGTCAAGGATTTAGACTCCATGCACGCATTGAATTATAATGTAGTGTATGGTTTTAGATATTAGTCCCTTAGCACGAGATGAAAATTTTATATACGGATGATGGCATGTGCGTTTGGGGTTTGTGCCTCGAATTTAACTAATATTTATTTTTCTCATTGGATTTAATATGATCTTTATGTGTTGTGTGATTTTTTACTCATGCACCATGTTTAATTGCGGTTTAGGATTGATGGATTGATAAATTTACTTATCGTTGTTGTTTTTTTATTTCGCTAGTTTCTTGGGATTGATTGTGTTAGAGGGATGTAGACACCTCCTTGTTCCTCAAAATAGTCGTCAGCCCTGAGACCTTAAATGGTTAAAATCAATTGGAACCTGGGCTTGAGCATTTCTTATGTGTCTTGGAGGTCCTAACCTTGCAGGGTAGGTTGGGCGAGTAGTATATTGTATGATTCTTGTGATTATATTTATGATCCTTATGATTCGTTATGTTATCTTATGTTATCCTAGTGTTATCTAATGATTGTCTTTATGATGTGCGTTGAGAGTTTAATATTTGTGTTGTTATGCGTCGTTATTAATTGTAGAATGCAATGATGTTGGGTTGTTGTTAATTATTGTGTTAATACTTCGATATGTGTGTCGTGGTTCATGGTGATGATGCATCGGCATTGTGTCATATTTGATTATAAATGTATTAATTTTGTTTTGTTAATATATTTGAATGATGTTTCATTTAAGTGTGATGTGTATTTTTCTAACGCAAAGGAAAAAAAAATTGTCTGTTATATGATGCTTGTGGTCGTAACGGTGGGGTCGTTACACTAATTACTAGATTTGCTTGAATTTATGAAAAAAAATGAATTCAAAAATGAAATAAATGAGCAAAATAACACACCATCCACAAACAAATGAACAAATGATATATCCTGAGAAACCCAATATGGGAGAAAAACCAACTAGAAGGTGAGGCATGTTCTCTTCTCTCCTTTCTTTAGTTATGGAAATGAAAACACAAAGAAAGAGGCACTCACTATGGAGTGGCCTTTAACACCGTGGCCTATATGGATGCTATAAAATCATTTAAATCCCTTGTTATGCTCTCAAAATACCACTCCTATATACTCAGCTCAACTATGGAATAAGTACAATGCTAAAGAATGAAACCCTTTCTCCTCCTAGTGGCCCAGTATTTAGCATAGCCTAATAGCCGCATAGGGTTAGGGTTTTCGCATCCCCAACCCTCAATTAGTGATAAGGTTTGGAACTTATAGAATATTATTGAAATCCCACACATCGATAACCCCATATATGTGTGTAATGGGGGTTAATGTTTCATCCACTCATATCATGTTGGTCAACAAGGTAGTTCAACTTGCGGGACACATAATTTTCACATACGAGCTCTGATTAAAGTGATGTATGCACCATTGAAAAGGTTTCGGTGTGTATATAAACATCAAGGGTGTGTGCACAAGTTATAGACATTGTAACCCCTAAAAATTCCATTTAACTCGTCAAAATGGATCTGGAAGGTTTCAGAGCCCAATTTTCTAAATTGGGACCTATCACTAAAATGGCCCTGCCAGTTGATTCCTCCAAATTTTTCTACCTAGAAAGTACCAAGATAGATGACAAATTATATGGTGATCCAATCGAGATCAATATCCCTTATTGCAACATCTTTGTTGAACCATTTGTATTACACAAATAATTTATGGTTGTTTAAACAACAAAGTAAGCATGATATGACCCTTAATAGTACAAACATCACAAGTGTGCAAGGACTATAGGTCGAATAAAGTAATTTTTGGATTGAATTTTTTAACTAGACTACAAGTTATTGGAATATGAATACAAATAGAACAAATATATCACTTCAACAAGAAATTTAGATACATACAATCTTCTAAAGGAGAACTAAGTCTCAAGTTTTCATATTCCATATGTCAAATAAACATTCTATATAATGATATCCACACATAGTTATTCTCAAACGATGAGCCTAACAATTTCCACACATGTTTGGTTTGATGAGATAGTTACATAGATCAATATATTTAAATTGAAAGAAACCCTCAATCAGAGATAATCTACCTTGTTTTTTTAATGATGCCTAAAATCTAGGGATATGTCACTTGGGATTTTTGGTAAAATTGAAATATAGGGATGTCCTACTTGGACTTTTCAAGTAATATTGCAATGAATAAGGAATGACATTAAGGATCCAAAAACACACAAAGGTCACAGGAACAATCACAATCACTAAAAATCACTCTCTATCAATACTTAACATTAGCATGCCCACCCATGATTGACCCTTCTCATAAAAACTCATGAGAAAATTGATCATCCTCCCTAGTGCCATCTAGATAATATTTAATTTTCTCTTTCCTTGGGCTGAAAAATACCCCTATATTACCCATTTTATGAAATTCCCTATTATGTGTTATGTTTACATGGTTATCTCTATTCTTAGGATCCTTCCCATTGTTGAACTCCATTCTTGTATAGGGTCTTGTAATTTCCTATTTCCTACCAACAAATCAAATTAAACAAGATCTAAAATGAGAAAATAACACTCCTTAATCATTGTTGGCATCACGTCTTTGTTCACAGGGGGCTTAAAGACCCAGGGTTCATCAATATTTACCAACAAAACCCCAAGGTGTCAGTATATTCAATCTTCAGTCAAGGATCGAAGAAGGTCTCACTCAAGATGCCATGAGAATCACAAATACCATTAGTCTTGTGATGGATGAGAAGGGACAACACATACAAGAAAACCTCTCGGGAATAATTAACCCACTCATTCATTCATAGCTAAGTAAAAAATCACTATGCATAAGAAATTAAACATATATACATGCAATCCATGACACATGAGAATGCATAGAGGAAGAACTTCATATTTCATTCATTAACTCCCAATTCATTCAGACATAAAATCATAACAATAGATATGTTTCATGCACTATAGTCTCTTTATTTCATACATGATTTATATCTCTATTACAAACTCATGAAAGAACTAGGACAAAATTGGACATGGAACTCTCTCCCACTATTCCAATCTACTCTATGTTGCAATCATGAACTCCCTCTCTCTCTCTCTGTCTTTGTAACCTACCCACCCCTTAGGTTCTCTTAAAGCGGTGGGGTTTCAAATTTTTACTTTTCCTTAAACATATTGAATCCTCTTTTCGAGGGCACCATAATATTCTACTCATCAAGAGATTTCCAAGGACTATAACCATGCTCATATCGGAGCTTTAGATCAAAATTTATGGCCTCCTAAATTTCAGACCTTATTGCCAAAACCCTCTCATGCCCACATGGCACCCACGTGGCATCCACATGGTCCAACTGGCACATACATGGCTAGTATCATGGCTAATGACACAACACCCACATGATAGTTTACCCATCCAGACCATCGTCCTATCATCCCTCAGCTCCTCTGCACTCAACGCGACTTGACTTGCATTCGGTCGATACCCAACATGTCTATATCATCCTACTAAGTATCGTCCCATTATGACACCACCACATCACTTGACTTACCTTCTACCAATATCCAATATGTTGATATCGACCTATCGGGTATCCTCCCATTTTGACACCACACCATCACAAACTCTCAATAAGCTATATGTCGATAGTCTAGTTGGCACCTTAGACAAATGGCCCAATTTGGACCCGCCATCTAGCTTGACACATGGTACATGTAGACCCACACCCTTCACTGTTATATGATTAATCGGTAAGTGCGGACATAAAAAGATATCCCTAGCTTCCACAGGAAACTAGAACAAAACAGAACATAATACACACTTCACCTTAAACTTCATCATCATATAAACTAGTTTAATGAGGTACAAGTGACATACCTTTTGAACGACGCCTGATCCTTGCTAGTGTCTTCCTTGTATCTCCTTCCTTGAGTTTGAAAAATAGTAATCTTGTCTAAGAATCACAAACCAACAACAAAGGAAAACAAATATAGGTATATTCTAATGAAGTCTGTGTATATGATCAAGGAATTATACAATAGAAGACAAGATGCTTATATAGGGAAGAAATGTATTACTGTAATAAGTGAATAGAAAGTGGAGAACACAACCTATGCCTTGATGTTGCAAGGTCCCCTTTCGATGGTTATTTGTTTCAAAACACACACCTTTGCTCCAATGCCTTGAATGAAGAAGATCCACAATCCGTCTTGAAGAACTAAAGAAAAGCTCTCAAGCATAATATGAAGTAGAAATATCCATAAAAATCTTAGCCTATTCAACCTTAGCCTTTTCCATGAGATATCCCTCCTTATATAGTGTGAAACAGATATGGATGAGGATATTAGGATGATCCCACCAAATCAGAGAAGTGAGTAAGATCCAAACCGATCGAAGGCCACCTCATCTTCTAGAAGATTCTCTTCTAGAAAATTCATGAAATTTGACATTTCCTATGCTTTAAGCATCGTCGCACCCTATGTACGAGCAGCATGCAATGACATCACGATCCAGGTTTAGGGAAGAGTGTGACGATCAGGCATCATCGCACCCCATGCATATGGTAGGGTGCGATGACCTTCCTTAACATGCTTTTTGAAGGAGGAAAGAAAATCGCTTTTCCCATGGACAAAGTCTTCTTTTAATATTTTCAGGGAACATAAACACATGTTGTCAGGTGATCACTGAGGTGACCAAAATAATTTGTAATAGAATTCCCTCCAAAGTATGAAGCTAGAACTTGTGACAGATGAAATACTTTGTAGAATGTGTGTGTCGAAAACAAGGAGCGCATCGATCAGAAACCTGCAAACAAACAAGCATATGCATAATATCATACCATTTCTAAGGTAGGAATTCCCATGATCATACTATACGTGACTCTAATCATAAGTGTCAAGTGAGTCGTGGCCACTAAACATACAATGTGGATCCATGTCATGATAATTCGGTATAACCACTAGGAATACATTGTGGATCTATGCTCTAAAAGAATTCAAATTTGGACATAGCCATGAGACATACACAGTGGATCTATGTGTCACTACTAATTCATGAATACCCTATCACATCCTGGATCAAAATGATAAGACCCATGGTCTTCATTTCCATCGTCTCTAAGTATGAATCTAGCCATGTGATTATAGGTGTCGAAGTCAAACATGGTAGAAACCACTTGATTACTGGTCACTATTGAAAATTGTTAACAAGTGCGAGGGAAATCAACATTGATGTCAATGGCGTCCAGGGTACCCTAGTACAATCCAACGAATGTGAATAAATGAGTTGAAGTTGAACACTCGATGGAATCTTCCACTCATGGTTCAATGATGTGAGCCCATTGCCAAAAGCGAAGAAACATGCCATTGAGGCATGCAGGATCTAAGGTACTAAATTATTTCTAGGTCTTGTTCACGGATAATGTGTTGAAGTTGACAAGAAAAGACTCGTCACAAGAGGGAATTGATGTATCCCTCATTAATGACATGAAATATGTAATAGATTTGAAGTAGATCAGAGTATGAAGTGATTCAGAACTGACTCAGGGAAGGCCGACATGGTAGGAAATTTATAACTGCATATGGCTGACTTGATAGAAGACTCGTTTAGGTTGGACTTCTCTTGAACATATGAATGACATGAAAGTTGTCTTGGAAGCATTGACTCAAGGAGGACCCAACATATGAACTTGTGGATGGTCAAAAGAGAGACAAATTTATTTCCCAACCTGGATGTAATGATGAAGGGGAGTGTCATGTTTAAGAGAGACTATTACTTCCACTAACACAAATACAGAGACACATTTCTTTCCCAATTTTCCCTCACCATTTCTGGCGAGTGCCTCTTTATTTTTATGCAAGCTTGAGGAGAATAACATATGCTTGTAGATGTAAGCTCATCCTTCAGACGAGTCCCTCGGAGTATGTTTAACGAACCCTAAGAAGGAGTGGTTTGATCCCATATGGGTCTTTCGATGTTTGTTTAATGAGTCCAAGGAAAGAAAAATCAGGGGTTTTTCAATTTTAGAGACTCTGAAAAACACTTAAAGAGAACTCCATCGAGTCCTTTTTCATAAATTAATCTGAAGAGACTAGAAAAGTAATAACCCAACGCTCATCATATTTTTTCTTCAAATACTTTTACGAGTGTGAAAAGAACAAGGTCGCTTGGCCATCTTTTCATGTTTAGGGAGCTTGAAAAGAGCTTAAAGGATACTCCATAGGTTTTGTTTTTTGTGTTGCCAATACGAGTTTGAAAAAATGACAAAAGACTAATTGATTACATTCTCATGGTTTTGCGAGTGTGAGAAAGAATTAAGACTCTGATCGGATTTTTTCCTGAAAAACCCTAAAAGGAACTGTACATGCGAAAATTATACAATAAAAAAACAAAAAAAGGGTTGACCCTTGTTCCAACGTCTCATCTCTAGACTTTTCAATCTGAAAAAGTCAACACTAGTAAAATTGTTAAGACTTTAGGGCATGGATAAAGCATAAAAATAATATAATTTGCAAATGAAAAGTGATAAAAGTCAATAAAATAGGTAAAAACCCACATTTTACCATTTTATTTGTAACTTTACCCAAATATTGCTCGAAAGCACTTTTTCACCCCGATTTTCAATTGTTGATTGCGGAGTGTACGACCTATCATTTCACGAATCGTCTCCACCAAAGAGGTAATTTCCTTCTCCTTCATATTTTCATGGTTTCAAAATTGATTTTCATTGGTTAAATTTGTGTCTTTGTGTCAATTTTTAGGGGTTACCTTCACGTTGAGATTGTCACAGGTGGCCCATATCATGAACTGTGACGATCTAGGATCATCACAGGCGACCCTATAGGTAGGGTGAAATGATGTCATCACTGTACGAATGTGTAGGCTTGCGACGTCCACAGCCAAAAACTTAGAAAGATGAACTTAACTAGAAAAAATCCCCAAAAAAGAATTTTATGTGTCTAATCTCATGTTATGATTCCTTGGCAGGCTTTCCTTGGTTAAAATGTTGGAGTGGCATGAACGAGATCATGAATAAGAAGATTACTTCACTGAGAATGACTCGAGAAAAGTTATGTCTCTAATACGATGTGGGTTACTAAAATTCTTCAAGATTCAAGGCATGAGAGCCCAGTTGAGACTACTGGAGTACTTGGTTCACATGTGGGATGTGAACGAGTAGGCATTTCACATGGTTCCCACACACTCACTATAGATATCGAGGATATGTATTTCCTTACAGGACTATCTCGTCATGGTTCACATGTGACACTTACAGGCAGCAGGGGTGGAGGTGAGCCCATGGACTACTACATCCACCATCATTGTGTGTCGGGTAATGATAAACATAGCGACAAAGTAACTATCAGGGATGTCCAATATTTTCCTTTGAGGACTATCCTTTATATGATTACTCATATGGCAGGGAGTGGAGCTCTTCATATGGCTCTACAAATCCATTTTCAATATTCCATAGAATGTATGGAGCCCAGGGTCTTCAACTAGTGCGAAGGGGTCCTAAAAAGCATGAAGAAACAACTTACCAAGTGTCAAAATGGTGGGTTAAAATAATTTGGATACGGGTCTATTTTTGTATCCTTCCTCCTGGAGAGGGTTCCAGTCCTATGCATGCAGGTGGAGTGGGGTATACCCGCTCCACATGATCCTAGGATGAGAAGGTGGGTATATCTCATGGCCCGACATAGAGGTGTTCCCATCGTCAAATATGACGATGTCTTCTTCCAATGGCTGAGGACTCAGCTTCTCATGGTTGAATATTATGTGTATGTCAGGGTAGACTTCCATGGAGATCCATATTTGGCTCTTTCTGACGGGTCCCAATGGGGAAACATAGGTAAGAAGAAAATTTTGTTTATATAATTCTTTTGTTATTTTAATGATATAACATGTTTTTTGTGTTATTTATCCAATGACTAATTGAGTGCTCTCATCAATGTAGATGTGTGACCTTATCATTTTCTAGGATCATCTCCCATCCAGAGGCATGGAGAGAGAGGTGCTATAGCAGGAGTGTCTATCGCGGACCTCGATGGCGTAGAACAGAACCTGGAGGGACTAACCATGCATGTTCCAGACACTATTGTGGATGAGCTCCCGAGGCATTACCAATGCCACACAGTGGGTGTATCTACCTCCATCGGTTGAATGCTCTGTACAGTAGCACGAGCAGTCGCTTGTTATAGAAAGAAACATCCTTGATTCTCTTGTACATGAATCTATGAGCTTCACATTTTTTATATTTTGGTCTTCAGACAAAAACATTTTTTGTAAACTTTTATGGTTATATATATAAGGCTTCTACCTGCTTACTTGTTTTATGTATAAAGTGTGATTGGATTTTATAAATGTCTCAAATGTTTGTCTAACACATAATTAGCCAATGCATTTATCAATGTATTTAGACATCTAGGAATGTGTTGATATTCAATGTAATCGAAATGACGTTCCAAGAGGCGAATTTGTAATTATACCCTTAATAGGGTAGGACTTCAGATAGAATAAAAATTACTCAACTGTAGTACCACTAACTATGAATCAAGTCGTACAACAAGATGATGGATTCCAAGTGAAACAACATCAGTTAACAACTCAATAATTGCACTATATTCTGTGATATTGTTACTTGCACAACCATGGAAAACACCATGTAGACTGATTAATTCATTTGTAGGTGCATAGATTTCCCAAGCAATAGACGCTAAGTTTTGAGTACTGTGACTAGCGCCATCAATGAAGCCAATATAGGGTAGCGAAGACAATGACATCTGAAAACCAAGCACAATGCAAGGTAAGTAGCCGAAAGGTGGAACCAAAAATGAAAAAACACACAAGAGTATGATACATAAAAAAACATGACACTCATGCAAAAATGACTTAAGCATAGTACTTCTTCAAGTAAAGCCCATTTTTGGGTTCACTTAAAGGAATTCCATCATAATCTACCAGCTCATAATCCCCTTTCTCCAAAACTCGTTTCACAATATAAGGACCCAGCCACATAGGCTCGAATTTACCGACCCCTAGCAAATTACGATCTTGCTCGTAAAGAAGAACTAGATCACCGTCAGAAAAAACATGTGGTTTGACATGTTTGTCATATTGGGCTTTGACACGCTTTTTTTGAGTTTCAATGACTAAGGCAGCATCACGACGGGTTTCTTCTACTTGCATCAAATGAAAAATACTTTCCTCCTCAATTGAGGTGTTAGGGAGAAGTTCGACAGCTAGTTTCAAAGATGGGATTTCACATTCAATTTAAAAAACAACTTCGATACCATATAATAACAGGAAAAGTGTGAATTATGTGGCAGACTTAACGGATGTCTGATAGGCCCATGATGATGAGAACAACATTATGTGCCAATTTGACTTACAGATTCCTACCATCCGTCGAAGCATAGTAGTGAGAAATTTACTGATTGCTTCAACCTGGCCATTGGCCTATGGATAATAGGGGGTTGATTTTTCATGTCGAAGACCCAACTCCTCAATAAGTTCATACATCATGAAATTGCGAAAGTGACTATCGTGATCAGTAACGATGGATTGAGGGACACCAAATCTAGTAATAACATGATTGAATATGAATAACATTGTAGTTTTCTCGGTATTATCAAATGTAGGCATTGCCTCAGCCCACTTATTGAAATAATCCGCAACTAAAATAATGTAGCCATGCCCCCCGACCAAGTGAGGGTTACATGTCATGAAGTCAATTCCCATTTAGCAAATGGACCGACATAAACTACATGGTAAAAAGGAGCAGGGTGAGATCTGATCTTATTTTTGTAGGTTTGACAAGCATGGCATTTCTGGAAGGCAGTAATGCAATCCTTAAACAACGAAGGCCAGAAACAACCAACTTGTAAGATATTTTGGGTAGTGGAATACCCAGACATATGGCCGCCACATGCTCCAGAGTGACAGTCATTCAAATCTTTCTCATCTTCATCGTAGGTCAGACATCGTCGAAATATGGAATCAATACCATGGTGGTAAAGGGTGTCACCAAGGATAATGTATTGAGGGGCTTGATACCAGATACAATGACGATATCTACTAGAAATATCATGCTGAAAAGTTTGGGTATGGAGATAGATGATAATATATTCATACGATATGTCATCAGAACTTATCAGAAAGAGGGATTCATCAGGTAAGGAATCCTTGGCCACAGTTTCTGTCTCACTAGAGGGAATATCACATATCAATTCGGCAAAAACCAAAGACGTCTTTGACTTGGTGCGTTCTAACTCCAAATCAAACTCCTGGAGAATAACTATCCATTTAGAGTATTTTCCCCCCAGCAATTGTCAAGTAAGGATATGTTTCATGGGGTTGCAATCATAAATGATTATGGTTGTGCATAATAGGATGTAGTGACGAAAACATTGAACAACTTAACAGCTACCAAGGCCAGTTTATCCACATGTAAATATTTGATTTCGGTAGTCGTGAGACTCCGACTCAAATAGTATATAACATGTTCATATTTTGAATCATCCTCTTGGACTAAAACCATAGCAATGGTAGAGTCCGAAGAAGCTAAGTACATGAAATAATCTCGACCATAATCAAGTGGAAACAACAGTGGTGTACAGGTTAAGGCGAGTTTCAAAGCTTCAAAATATTTTTTTTCAATGTCGTCCCATACAAAATCGTAACCCTTCTTGAGAAGCCTTTTAAATCCTTTCGTTAATTCAGCGTAGTTGGGAATGAATCGATGTAAAAAGTTTTCCTTCCCTTGCAAACCTTGGAGCTGGCATAGTGTGGAAGAAGGAGGTAAATTAAGAATAGCCTCAACCTTCAAGGGGTCTACTCGAATACCATGTATAGACATGGTAAAACCAAGAATTCGTCTGGATTCCACACAAAAACCACATTTTTGTGGATTCAAATTTATACGATAATAACAAAAGCATAGGAAAATGGCCCATAAATGTGTCGGGTGATCTTGACGATGCATGGAATGCATCGATAGATCATCTAGATAGAGTTGTACGATGTGCTTAATGTCGTGAAAAGTGTAATACATAGCGCACTAAAAACTCGCGCCAACATTTTTAAGACCAAAAGGTAGTTTCCATTATGTGAAGGTTCCCCGAGGGAAAATGAAAGCAGTCTTATGTTGATCCGCAGGTAAACTATTGATCTGATTATAGCCGGAGAAACCATCCATCAAGGAGAATATTTCACTCACGGCACATTCGTCAACAATCTGGTCAATGAGAGGGGTCGGATAATTGTCTTTGGGACAAGATTTTTTTATATCCCTATAATCTACACAAATGTAGATCGTGCCTTGTTTCTTGTTAACTGGAACAAGATTGGACACCCAATCGGTCAAATCTAGACGATAGAAAAATCCATCTTTAAGAAGTTTTTCAACTTCAATATTAATAGCAGTGGCTTTACATGGATGTATTGGACGAAGTCTCAACTAAATGGGTTTAGCATTCGGGTAAGTCTTAATCTCATGCACAACAATATCAGGATCAATACCAGGCATTTCTTCATAAGTCCAGGTGAAAACATCACTGAATTCTTGGAAAAGGGATTTATAAGTGCAGACCTCATCAATAGAACATGAGGCATCGACATGAACATTTTCCACAAATCTGGGTTTAATCGATATGTCAAGAGGAAAAATAGGTGAAATATTACTCAATTTCCCCTCATACAAAACATTGTGTGTCGACTCGGGAACAGAGAAAATAACAAAAATGACTGACGGAGTTGAAATACGTTGGTAAATCTCTATGGTCTTTTGTTCTAGGAATAAAATAGAATGACGATGCCCATCGTCCCATGGATTATATTCCATATACATGACTTTCATTATCATCTCATCAGTAGGAAAGATCATGTGGAATGGATCAGGAGATGTATCACCGAGAGAAGGAGGATAAGGAGTTTTCGATTGAATAGATTAATAAGCTAACTCCACCATACTTAGTGGTATTTTTTCGTCGTAACGAATATAGTCACCAGATCTAGGTACTATCCATGGGTCATAGGAATTAGGGGTTTCATGACCAAAGGTTGATATCATGTTAATCGAGGTGACAAAAGGAGGAGGAATATCTGGTGGTGGAATAGGAAAAGTACCCATCAAGGTTGAATCTTTTAGAAGACTCACGTTGACATTCTAATACCCAGGAGGTGTTTTCGGGATAACAGTTACGTTGCTAGTACGTGAATCCGAATTATAGAAGGGAAGTTGATCAACAATAATAACTTTTCCTTGGTGTGGGAAACGTAACACATGAAAAAAAGTAGAAACAACTATGCGCATGGAGTCAATCCAGCTATGGCCAAGTAGAAGGTTGTAATCAATAGGTGCATCAAATACCTCCACCTTGACATTAACCTCTTTACCTTCTAACGTAATAGACAACGAAGGAAGAACACCATAAGGTTTAAACCCTGTACCATTGAAGGCCTTAAGAGTATTATGCGACTCGGTAAGGGAAAGAGAGCCAATAGATTTCCAACAAGTAATGGAAACAATGCAAGTCAAGGCTCCTTCATCAATAACGGTTTGATAGATATTTTTATTTTCCACAGCAACTTGGATTTGAAACACTAATTGAGGAGGAAGCCTTGGAATATGATCTTCCAAGTCAAATATTATTAAATTAGTATCGGTAGGATCAATTCCACCAATATCCTTTAACAACGCCTTCCGTTGAGTAGGAAAAATTTGAAGGACTTCTATAGCCAACATCGCAGAGGGTGCTTGTGCAAGGTCTTCTACAATACTGTAGTTTTGGGCAGCACTTGTGTGAGGATTAAATGAATAGTTTCGAACAATGCCCTTGGGAGGAGGACGAAGAATTGTATCTAGGACCAGTCATTCGATATGAAGAGGAGAATTTGGAGGTGAAGTTGGTGGGGAAGGTTGAACCAACGGATGTGGTAAATAATCAACTTTCTCTTTCGAAGGACTATAATCTTTGGCTCGAGTTGTGACTGCAACTTCATTCTTCTTGGAGTCACTAGTACACATAAGTAGATAAGATGTGGTAGAGGGAGAAGGTTGGTCATGAATGACCAATTGGGCCTATTGTTGAGAAGGAAAAGGTTGTGACAAGACGACAGGTGTAGGAGGTTTCTCGGTCCCATGAAGGAACTTAGTAACCTCAACACGTCGTGGACAATCTTTCGTATAATGATCGTCACCACAA
The DNA here is from genome assembly GCA_010110895.2 of Picea sitchensis. Classification (NCBI taxonomy): domain Eukaryota; kingdom Viridiplantae; phylum Streptophyta; class Pinopsida; order Pinales; family Pinaceae; genus Picea; species Picea sitchensis. The sequence goes on along the minus strand of SNQJ01S0002772.1, from coordinate 334,115 downwards.
ATAAGGGAAAGGATAACGTGGTTTACATTTGTCTTTTTCATCAATAAGTTCTGTTTTGGGTTTCTCAGATTGTTGATTATTAGTTTTGTCTTCCTTATTCCTACCCTTCCCTTTCTTTTTATTTTGATTTTTACCGGTAGGTCCAGACTGAACTGAATTGACTTCAGAGGTTTTACCAAGGGAAGGAGTTGGGTTAGGATTATTTTGTACATTAGAACTAGTAGAATTTGGATTGGTATGAATGGCTTGTGTAGACTAAGTCTCAGCATGAAAAGTGTCAATCACGCCATCAACAACATGAGAAGCTACTAGAGGTGTTGGGTTAGGATTCGTAGAAGGACGAGGAGCATCAGGAATCAAGTCGCATAGTGTGTCTTTTTGTGAATAAACGAGATCCAAATATTGAGCACGACTAATCGCCTTCTCTTCAGCGATGACACCACCCATGGAAACATCATGGGCTACAGGCCCAATGAGTGATTTGGTAAACCACTTAGCCAACAGTTGATCAGGAAGGAGAACTTTAATTAAGTGTCTCCTCCTCCTCCACTCATGAATATGATTATAAATATGAGTGGAAGAGGATTGTTTAAATGAACTCAAAATTTCAGTTCCTGACTCATATCGAATTGCCAATTGGTAATGCGATAAGAAGGCCATGGCTAGGGTATTGAAGTCATTAAATAATCCTTTCGGTAACTCAATATACCATTTGGATGTTTAAACCGTAAGAGTTCATTGGAAAAGTCATAATCTTATAGAGTCATCCATCAACGAGTTGGACGAACACCAAAGATGGAAAGTCATGATGTGATTATTTGGGTATTCTTCTGATCGACCGTCAAACTTAGGAATGCCACATGGTAATTTGGATGGTATGACGGGCCAATAAGGAGAATGAAAAATAGGATCATTCAAAATCCTAGATAAATCCGGTAAATCCAAAGTAGCAAGAAATGACAATTGTTTGTTCACTTGAGGAAACTGGTAGTTTTGAGGAGGTAGTCCCGTAAGTATACCAGTAGGACCATAAGCATTCTATAGATAGTTAGATAGTCCTAAAAAATTCAGTTGTGGGGGGTTTTGATTAAGTAACCTCCTTTGGAAAGGAGCATTATCTTGAAAATTTTAACTCCAAGTAGGATTCATAGAACCTGGAAATAGTTGTCCGAGATTAGGGGGTGTAAAAGAATTCATTTGAGGATGTTTCTCACAGATGGTTGTTGATTCCCTTGGAAAGGAAGACTCCAAGGTTGAGATTGTAACGCATGTATACTTTTCCCATAAACTGGTTTATGGCTTCCAACTTGAGGTTTCCCCCCAAGGTGAGTTTATCCCCAAATTTGAGGTTGCCCCCCAAATTGTGGTTGGCCTCCAATAGGAATCTGAAAACCACAAGCGATAAAATGACTGGTACCTCCAAATGGATTGGAGATACTAAGGCCAGGATGATTATATCCTCCAGGCGAAGGTGGAGGAGGAACATAAGGCCCTCCAAAGAGAACTTGGGTAGAGGTTGGAACAAAATGACTGGTAGCATTATACCCAGGAGAGAAAAAACGACTAGAACCTCTGGATGGATTATGGGTGGGAATAGAAATGGAAGTATTCAAACAATGATACCCAAGGGGAAGTGATGGAATTTATCTAAGTGAAATCAGTGTTCAAATAGGATCTTGGGTTATCACCGTATTTCCAGCGGAAAGAGGCATAGATTGTAAGACCATGGTAGAGCTAGTGAGTTGGAGAGGAAGAATTGAGTGAGACCCAACCAACAATTGTTCTAAAACTGTGATGACATTACTGGTTGTGCCAGTAAAATGATCTAAATGTATGATATAAGTAGTGTAAGTCACAGACGTTTCCTATGCCATAGGTTTAGTAGGAGATCTCAAGCCTAAATCGTTCATTCCTATTTTATCAAAAATATCTTGTCCTGAAGAGGTCCTCCAAAGAGTACAACTAGGACCAGGAATGCTAGGATCAAAATTCCTAACAGTGTGAACCGGAGTTGTAAATGACTCACTTTGAAAGAATGGATCATCTACACCAGACTCTATATGAGTTCCAATAGGTGTTTCAATGTATTCTTTAGCAACAAAGTATCTCGATGAATTAATCCAAAGAAAATGTGGATCTTGTGCAACACTCAATAATGGGTTTACGGGAAGTATTGATTCCTCCAATGGAGTAGAACTTCCAATTTCAGAGGCTATGTCCTTATTGACTTCTCCTTCAGGATAACCCTCTGGTGAGTTAGGAAGTAAAGGGACGTAATCTTATGGATCTTCTGGAGGTAGCACTTGCATACTACGTGAACGGAGAGGGTCGATGTTGGCCGCACCAAATAAAGAAAGAAACAAATCTATGTCCAACTAGAGAAACAAACAACATTCACTAATAATATCTAGAAATCAAAACAATCAAACAAACCTTCTTATTTCAAAGTCACTAGTTGGTGATGAAATTCAACATCCCGAAATCAAGACAAGAAGGGGTTGGTACAAATCGGGTGGAAAAGTTACGTTGACGACCTACTTAATGGACTTACACCTTGGTGCAAGCTCCCACACAAAATTGTGGGTATACCCTCCAAATAATCTGAGTGATTTTGGCCAACGTCGATTCCAGGTACCATGAATACTTTCCCCTCCACAGTCACCTCGTGAAATACCCTAAAGAGATAGGATACTATGAATACCAATTAGAAAAGTAATGCCTGGGGAAACTGTCGACAGTCTGATTCACGCACAAAGGCAGAGTATCTAGCCCGAAATCAACTTGAGAAGGTCCCCATAGGATTTTCTTCTCAAATGAACCCCAATAATATGCGCAATCTCTACACTAAGAACGACAAAGTAGGGTGAGTAATTCTGCCAGTCCTAAATCGACCTCATGATTGACCCTTGTGTTAGAAGGGCTTCCCAAGACAAAATGTAACAAGTGGATTTGAACTCTCCCTATCACAAGATACTATTATTTGTTTTGATGCTTTGGAGAGTGTGCCTTACAACCTATTCCAAAGCGCTATCCTAGCTAATGTTGGTGAAAATAATTTCTAGAAAATAAAAGTTGCTAATAAATTTTAAATTACGTTGTATTTTAAAGGCTGTTGTTTACTCAAAAGGGAGATGGAAATCAAACTGATGATGTATCGACCTTGACCCAATAAAATGAAAGAATATATGAGTATGAAATCTTTCAATTCGATGAAATCTAATTATAGAAAGGAGAAGGTATCTTTCTTTGAAATGCCAAAGCTACGAAACACAATTTCTCAATTTTTGAATGAACAAAATTCCAAATAATCAAAAGCTACAAAATTTTCCAATTTTCTCCTTTAACAAATATTTTGAATGCAACAATTTTCTTGTGAAATATAAATAAAAAGAAGAATGACTTCAATTCTTTCTTTCTCAAATCAGATCAGAGATGAAATAAAGGAAAGAAAACGTAATCCAAGAAAATTAACACACTCTCAACACTATTCCCAAATCAAACTTATAATGTAGAAAACAATAAAATGATGGGAAAGCCTTTTTTCAAATGCAAACAAAAAAATTTCTCAATCAATGAACAATCCATAAAGTAAAAACAATCCAAAACTTCAAATAAATCAAACATTCTTTGTCAAGCAAGCACTCAGGACTAAGGTCTAGAGATTATACCCTTGTGACAAAAATCGAAAGCAAAACTAGCAAACTTTACAAAGAAAAACTTTCAATTTCCGAAAATCAATAAAATTCAAGCTTCAAACTTATAAATCAATTAATCACTGGTATCAGAAGTTCATCCAAGGAAATTGAGGAAAAACTAGGTGGAAAAAATAAAAATTTGCTATCTCCAACAATTCCTATAGGAATTGTCACAGGCGGTAGTGGAGCACAGTGTGACGATATAGGGTCATCGCATGTTGCCAACAAGGTATAGTGCAATGTCATCACACTGGTATGCACTAGTAGAGTGCGAAGTCAGAGGATCATCACAGTCTATCTATAGAGTACAGTGCGACGATCTCTGAAACTAAAGGAAAATGGAAAGAAAGACAAAACATTTCACTGAACTTTCAGACCCAGGGAGTCTAGATGGATAACCCACAAACTCAGAGAATGAATTTGACCAAAAGAAGGCAGGCTAAAAGAAAATAAGAGGAAAAAAAACAAAAGGAAGTCCTTCCCCAACATGGTCGCCAATTGTTTTATAGGATTAATCGGTAAGTGCAGACACAAACAGATCTCCCTAGCTTCCACAAGAAACTAGAACAAAACAGAACAAAATACACACTTCGCCTTAAACTTCATCATCATATAAACTAGTTTAATGAGGTACAAGTGACAAACCTTTTGAACGACACTTGATCCTCACTAGTGTAATCCTTGTATCTCCTTCCTTGAGTTTGTAGAATAGTAATCCTATCTAAGAATCACAAACCAACAACGAAGGAAAACAAAGATACATATATTCTAACGAAGTCTATGTATATGATCAAGGAATTATACAATATAAGACAAGATGCTTATATAGGGAAGAAATGTATTATTGTATTAAGTGAATAGAAAGTGGAGAATACAACCTATGCCTTGATGTTGCAAGGTACCCTTTCAATGACGCTTTGTTTCAACACACACACCTTTGCTCCAATGCCTTGAATGAAGAAGATCCACAATCCATCTTGAAGAACTAAAGCAAAGCTCTCAATCATAATCTGAAGTAGAAATCTCCATACAAATCTTAGTCTATTCAACCTTAGCCTTTTCCATGAGAGATCCCTCCTTATATAGTGTGAAAGAGATATGGATGAGAAGATTAGGATGATCCCACCAAATCAGAGAAGCGAGTATGATCCAAACTAATCAAAGGCCACCTCATCTTCTAAAAGATTCGCTTATAGAACATTTGTGAAATTTGACATTTCCTATGCTTTAAGCATCATCGCACCCTATGTACGAGCAACATGTGACAACGTCGTAGTCCAAGTTTAGGGGAGAGTGCGACGATTAGGCATCGTCGCACCCCATGCATATGGCAGGGTGCCACGACCTTCCTTGACATGGTTTTTGAAGGAGGAAAGAAAATCACTTTTCCCATGGAGAAATTCTTCTTTTAATATTTCCAGGGAACATAAACACATGTTGTCAGGTGATCACTGAGGTGACCAAAATAATGTGTAACATTCATGCCTAATAATATTATTAGGTTAATTAATCATTATATTATAATATCGTGCCTTAGTATTCTATTTATTAAATCCACATTATTGTTAATTAATCCTAATTAATTTAATACCAAACGTAATAAAAAAAAATTATTAGCCTAATTTATCGGAGTAGTAAATACTGAGGGTTTACTTTACCCCAGTTGTGGTTCTTTCCAAACATTCTTTTTTATCATTTTGCAAGACCCGGTATTTCGGTGGGAAATCAATAATAATGTTTTAATCAATTAAGCATTGGGGGTTTATTAAATTAATTTACACTATCCTTATATCGGCCCTTGGGTATCTCACATAACAAACACGCCTTCACATTTCAAGATATTGGTGCTCGATAGCCCGGTGGGTTTGGTACAATTATAATATATCGGCCCCTGGGTATACCACTCCATGTATATATCGGCCCCTGGGTATACCACTCCATGTGCATACCTTTTATATATATATATATATATATATATATATATATATATATATATATATAGTGGCCCCGGTAAATCATTTATCTCAATCCCGTTCACTTCCCATCACCTGGTACCTGATATCCCGATATCCCAGTGGGGATTTAATATAATAATATTATTTATGATATAATGATATTATGTCAGCCATATCGCCCCTCGTGACTATCACGTAACATACTCTCCTTGCCCTCTCCATATTTGATTTTTGATAACCTGATGGGGTCTTAATATTTATTATATTAACATGATATTATATTTTCCATGTCAACCCCTAGGTCCATCACTCACCAACTACACATTCCTTCTTCATTCTCCCAATGTGCAACAACTTGGTGGTGATGAGATTTAATATTATTATAATAATATTATGTTTTATTGATCATGTCGTCCCTTGGGTCCATCACTCACCAGCTACACATTCATTTTCCATTCTCCCGGTACGCAATATCCTGATGGAAGTTGTAATATTTTTAAAATTTTGAAAATAAAGGAAAATATGCCCAAGCATAAGTAAGATGAAATGCACTATCTGGGTTCTCTCCAAAGTTACAGATTTAACCTCAGACCAAATTCATTTGATGGGTAACATAGCAAGTTTAGTTCTTTTCCCACAAAGGGAAATTTATGAGCTTCTCCACTTCTTATAAACATGATTAAATTATAAGGTTTATAAGATAAGGCTTCCTTCCCTTAATATTCAAACAATTAAGACAACAAATTGTAATTTTTGGAAAAATTACCAGGAGTTACCAGCCTCCTTTCATCAAGCAAATTTCACTCATAAAACAAATTAAAAAATATATAAACGCATGTATTTATTTATTTGAGTTTCTTTCTAGAAAATTAAATCTCTTGGAGGTAAATCCTTTTACAGTAAAAGTTATGTTTTTACCAGAACTTACCACCCACCTATTTTCAAGCAAATCTTTACTACTATTTATGGAAGAGACATTATTTCAGGTATTTACGTTTGGACATGATTTTACTGAGTAAATCTAGGTAAGAATTCCATTACTACCATGTCTTAATAAGACATAAATTAAATACAAAACACATATTATTCCTAATTTCTTTTTATTTTACATATTCTTCATTTTAGAATATTGTATCCTCTTAACTAAATAGCCTAGGCTTATGAGACCAAAGTTAAGGTCAATCTTTCATTCCAAAACTCCCCCTTTTCAAGCTTATCATGTTGGCTAGAGGTTAAAGGCTTTTACCCATGCCACCACAAATTATTTAGCATTCAACTAAGCCTTCCAAGAAGGCCCTAAGGCTTGATCTTTAACTACGGACAAGTCACTTCCTAGAATTGATCTAAAACTTCAGTAATATAGGGAGCAACACTCATTTAATAAGAATTGTAATTTTTTATGTTCATATGTTCAGCGAAGACTTTAACAACTTAGTATTCACTACTAACACATGAGATGTATTCATACAAATGGGCTATAACCACCCAAATAACACTTAGTTCTCACTCAGAGATTCAAATAATTACTTACAATAGTCTTTTAAAAATAGGGACAACCAAAAGGCAACCAACATAATATGTTTTCCAAGGTGTATTTTATATTTTACAATCATCCAAGAACTTGGAGTAACAATTTCACTACTAGAACATAATATCATATTCTTAATAAATACAAAACATCACTTCCATAGTATCAGGAAACTTATCAGGGCATATGTAAAATACTGAAACACTTATCTAATAATTTATGTTAAATTGGAAATTGTCGATGGGTTAGCCTCTTTCTACCCAACCATAGGCACGGTTGTCTTTTTTCTATCCTTGCAACTAGCCACCCCCTAGCCAAAAGATGATGCCATAAAGGAAAATTTCTCACTCAATAACAAAGGTAAAAAGATGAAGGTCACTCTCCTTCACCAACATAAATTAGAAAGATATATCTCCAATCCCATCAAACAAGGGGGCCTTCTCTTGACTCAAGGAATCACAACAATTATCTTTACATAGATAAACACCCATAATTAGTAACCCCATTTATCATCTTGATTCAAAGACTCTTACTCACCATTTATAACTCAAAATCACCCAAAACTTGACTCCCCTCTATTTTGCTAGGAACCAGAGGGGTTTCACACAATATTTTGTCTTAGTTTTCTTTGATGATATTCTCATCTATATTAAAACATGGACAACCCATATTTCCCATGTAGATAAAGTTGTCCATCTACTCTCTCAACACCAACTTTTCCTCAAACAATCTAAATGTTCCTTTGGAGCGTTGGAAATGGAGTACTTGGGCCATATTGTCGGCAAGGCTGGTGTTAGGGTGGATCCTAAGAAAATTGAAGCTATGAAGGATTGGCCTTGCCCCAAAACTCTCAAGAGATTTCTTGGTTTTCTAGATTTGACAGGCTATTATTGCAAGTTTGTTCAAAATTATGGTGAAATTGCAGCACCTCTCACTACTCTCATTAAAAAGAATGATTTCACGTGGACTCCAGCAACTGATCAATCCTTCAATGCCTTGAAAGAGGCTATGTTCAAAACTCCTGTCCTGGCCCTTCTTGAATTCAAGAAGACTTTTTTCCTAGAATGTCATTCTTTTGGGAAAGGAATTGGAGTAGTCCTCATGCAAGATGGTTGGCCTTTGGCCTTCACTAGAAAACAACTTTCAAAGTGACATTTGGGCCAATCCATCTATGAGCAGGAAATGTTGGCTATTCTGCATGTCGTGGATCTCTGGTGTCCTTATCTATTGGGGCAATGCTTCAAAATTAAAATAGACCATAAAATCCTCAAGTATTTTATAGAACAACGAATTTCATCCCCAAAGAAACAAAAATGGGTGACTAAGATATTTGGCTCTAATTATGAGATCATTTACAAGAAGGGAAAATAAAATGTGGTTTCTAACACTCTTTCCAAGAAGTATGAATAAGAAAGGTCCCTCTTTTCTCTCTCCTTCATTGTACCAAATTGTCTCAAAGATGTTCACTAGGAATGGCTGCAAGACCCCAAAATTTCTTGCATGATTCAACAATTGCAAGACAATTCTCCAATTTCTTCAGGGTACTCTTGGCACAATGACGAGATTTTCTACAAAGGTTTTATGTATTTAATCAAGAAATCGCAACTTAAATCTATGGAGATTTCTGAGCTTTATGCTTCCCCCATATCTAGGAATTTTGGGTTTACCAAAACATATGAAAGGCTCTTTTGAGCACTCAACACACCCTAAACGTTTTGTGAAAATTTTCTCTTTTGGGTACCACTTTGTTTTTTGTTTCTCTCTTTCTGAATTGAGTCAGTTGTGTGGGGATCAATAATTTTTCTATTCCTTTTTTTTTATCATCGATCACATTCGGATTGGTTTGGATTTGTTCAATAGACTGACTTCTCTTCTAAAAATTAGACTTGTTTTTAACTAAGTATACACAGCTAAAATTTTGAGTCGTGCACCTATTATCGACATCGGCGTGATCTTCATCGTAAAATCGACCATATGACAACGACAAGGGAAAGTATGAAAAGGAAAATTTTAACATCGACACACCTAACAAACCTTCGATCACTGATCGTCGATACATTCGAGGTCAATGATATTTGAAGAAAACCTTAAATTGTGATAATTTTCATTTCAACACAACGTCGAGCGTCGATCACTAGTCAGTAATACGTTTTTGGCATCGATGAACTCCTAGGGATGAAATAATGAAGTAATAAACATATAGAATCATCCACCGTCGATCCTCGACATGTCGTCGGCATTGGCAAGATAGGATGAGGTTCCTAGAGCTGTGTCTAAAGAAAATCCCTCATTCTGAAGAAACTTTTAATGGAGGAGACAAAATCAAACTCCATGTGTCACGATCACCCTTCCAGGTTAGAATTTCCACATCAGCATTGTACAACAGTCCGGGTCGGCATCATATATTTCACTAAAAGAGGTATTAATGAACGTTTTCTAAGAAAATCGTCAACATCAATCCACTTGTTTAAACTAGTGGACTGATAGGACATTGACGGTAGGATGGGACATATTCGGTGAAAAATAAGATCAAATTTTGCTATTTAATAGGCCAATCAATGTGTTTATTAACACACATTACTAACCTGTGTGTCGACCAAATAATAGGAGTCTGAAACTGTCGATGAACTACGTAGTACCCCACTCCTGCGCCACCAGCCTGCGATTGCATTTAATCTTGAGCATGATTTGGATCTTGGTGATGGATTGTGCAGACCGCATTTACATCCTAAATTCAAGAACTGACATGAAAAGGTAAGTATGCTCCATGTTTAAATTATAAAGATAAATTCGAACGCAACATTCAGTACCCAAGTCTTCCATTCTTAGAGCAGTCGAAGGAGCGAGAAAGCGTTTCAAGAGATCACAGTCGGATTTTAGAATTTTAAACCAGGTTAAGCTTGTGTGAAGGAGAGGTATGAACCATCTATATCATTTCTATAGTCACAGTTGTTTATTTTTTAGTATCATTTCTGCAAGTCGGTATCTCATTATGTTCTTTTTGCAGGAAAATGACTCGAAGGAAGCCAACAACCAAGAGCTCACCGAGAGCACCAAAAATGAAAGAAGCGGAGGTTAGTGAAGGATATTCTCTCGGCGTTGCTAGACAACTCAATTTGACCACTAAAGTGGAGCTAGTCATCCAAACATCTACCCAGCCTCCTGTATTCGGTGACATAGAGGAAAGTACTAGATCAAGAGTGGTTCTCCCACAGTGGGGAGGTTTGTTTATTATAATTAGTCGAGAAGATTACATGGAGTTTATACTACACAGTGACCCAGATGTTACAATGCTCGATGACCAAGTATTCTCGAACATTCGACGATCCTGCTTGCACATGGTAGCCTGTCGAACCCCGGTCTTGCCTTGGATTGAAACTCTGGGGTGGATAATCGACCACACAGATGCAAACAAATGCATGGTAAATGATGACAATGGAGGATGTGTTAGGGTTTTTCTCCCAATAAAGGTCCATAAATACTACAAACTCAGAGACCCAGAGGAAAGGCTAAATACTAATTTTGTGGTAAAATTCTATGAGTTCCATGACACCAGCAGGTTGATGGCCTAATGGTGGAAAGAGGGTAAGAAGTTTACAAATAGGAGCAACAACTAGTATGGTACAACCAATATTACAGATCCATATATTTGTCTAATGGCTCTAATCTATCGATTATACGGGGAAAGGGATTGTGCCAAGTTTTCAGAAGCTTGGATGCACTTGGCATACACTGTGGCAATATCCATTAGCAGCTTCAACTAGGTAGTGATAATTTTGAAACAACTGAGCACCAACATACTGCAAGCCCAGGCACCAAAGGATGGAGAAATGCCAGCTTTCCACATGACGTCATACTTACTAGACGTGAACTGTGCAAGGAACGTCTTTACAGACATGAATCTGATATGGCATGTTGTTGAGGTACCTGTGCATTTATATTTCATCATTCTGTGGGAGAACAGGTACAAGATATCTTCCACCCTCATATGTGATGAATTTATAGCTCGAGTATATTTCATTATTTTTAATAAAGAATTCCCAAGGCTTACGGCAGTAGCCAAGAAAATGATTTCAAAAGTAGGCCATTGGTATCTGGAAGAAGCCACCACTTACATCGAAGTGTTTGGGGCCACTGGAGCTCCACATTTACTCCCCACTCATGTCCTAGATTGGCTCATTATTGGAGAAATTTGTTATCAAACCATTCTGCAAGGCTATAATGCCACTCCAGTAAAAGACAAAAAGAGAGCATTCATACCCTATGGCTTTCATGTAGGGTTTTACATCATGAAAGATACTTCATAATAAAAATAAGAGGGTTTGAGCCATTTGGATTATAGATTCCCCATAGGAAGATTTCACAAACATGACCCAAAGGGCCTAGTACCCCAGCATGCATCACAGGTATCTTGATGTTGTCTGTATGCCCATGATAAGATTCAAAATGAAATATTTACATAGGGTGCTTAGGACTGGGAGGAGGTGCTCCAAAGAAAGGCTAATCCCAATATGTCAAGATTTAAAGTGATGACAATGGATGAGAAGGTGGAAACTATAGAATAGACAACTCAAGAATCCCTCAGGGTGAGGGAATAAAATAGAGAAACAAAAGTCATAAAGGCACAAAGGAGAGGGATGTTGTTGCTAGAAGAAGCCCAAAGATTCATACAAAGGTTTAAAAATGACCCCCCTCTTGACCCTTTAACAGAACCCTTAAGGGTCATCCTAGTCGACACAATCAATCTTGGAGAAGAGATAAATGGCTCAAATACAATTCCACTAGAGGAGACCACTCATCTATAAAACCCAAGCATTATGACACAACAAACAAGGTCATTGGTTGCTGCTACAACGCAGTTGGGGGAAACAAGAACATCAAACAAGACAAATATGTTCAATTTCCTTATAGACCTAATTACCATATATGACGATGAGGAAAGCTCATAACTTTTTCTCATAACCCCAGTACCAATCACAGAGGACGGAGAACCAGGGGAAAAATCTTCTCTAAATCCCAAATCTTTGACCTCAATTGCCCAAGAAGGTAACAAAAAGGCCGAAAGCATGTTGGGCACTGAATTTATCGACCAATCAAGAATTCATCCTAATATGGACAACTCCAAGGAGGAGTTAGGCTCTGGTGAACAGGAAGAAGAAATGCAACGATCAGAAATCATCATCTCAATAGTCAATCCTCTAGTAAATGTTGATCCTTTGCCCCTCTTCCCATCTAAAGTTGAGACTCCATTAGACAACGAACCCCATAAGGTTATCGAGTAACCAAGACATACATAAGTTCCCCGTGCTAAAGAACTACAAGAGTCGGTCATAGAACACATATATATGGCAGGGAGCCTAGGCAACACTCTGACCTGGGAAGATTAACAGATTATAAAGCTGGTAGACAAGGTCTCCAACATACAAGAAATCGCTTATGATAGAAAGAGGAAATTTGTGCTGAGAAGGAAAACAAAGAAAAGGATTATCACGCTTGATAGTACACTCCTAACCACCATAGAAGAAACGCTTCTCAACATAGAAAATTCTAACACAACTAAGTTGATCAGGGCGGGAATGGCTATCATTGATGCAACGTTGGATAGAGCCAAAAGGGATGAAAAGGAATTAGTGGCCACAAAGAAGGGGTTGGATCATTTGTGCCATATAGAAAAGTATTAAGAAGATTCGACACAAGCAGTAGTATTCCTGAGGAGTGATTTCAGAGAAACATATGCACAATTCACAAACAAAATAAATCTCTTCACCACATGCATAGATGATTTTCAAGAGGATACTCTCATGGGGCTGGAAACTTGTAAAGACATGTAGAGATGGTATGAAAAGGAACATCAGACCTTAGAGTGGATTGACTATATCAGTGCAGTACATAAGGGTCGAGACTCGAAAGAACATGGCATCCAAGTATTGATGGATAGTAGCATCTCCTGAATCAAAAATCGAGTTGAAAACTGGGTGATCATGGTCCAGGAACCTCGGCGCAAGATATAGGAAAGGTGGAGAGAGTGCAATAAAATTTTGGAGAAGATCAATCGGGAGATGGAAAACATTGACTTACCAGAATTCGACCCATCAGAAAATTTCACCAATTTGCATGACATGGTCAAATGACATGCAGACCAAGACTCGACATGGGAGGTAGATATCTCACAAATTTCAAGTATGACTCCAGGTCAAGTAAAGAAGTTCATGGAACACCCAATCAAATCCCTCATCGTTCTACATCTCTTAAGTGTCAATCTCATCAGGTATAGAGAACGAGCAGTGGAGATAAAGGAAGTTTTCTCTGCACCAATGGATCAACATAGGTTTCCATATGCAAACACATGTGAAGACCGTTTCTTCAAGTGGGTGGAGTATGAGAGAAATCATCCACTGCAGTAAAAAATATGATGATCTCAAGAGAACAAGGAGAGAAAGTCTGCCACGCGTCATTTTTGTTTTACTTAACACAACTTTTAGCAGTTATTTTTACCTTAGTAATTCTTTATAAGTAGGGAGATCGACCTCGTGCAGAAGGTCAATGGTTTTGGTAAATACCTTTTCTTTTAGAATTATAAAAGAATTATTTATGTGCAACTTTAATTAAGAAGTTTTGTTTAGAACCAAAGACAAATTTTTCATCTAAAGAGTCAACTTGATTGGATCGAGGAGGGATTTTTTATGTCTTCGAGTTTGATAGTGATGTTGTATTGAGTAAGATTTGTTGTATCTATTGTTAAGTTATCTTTCAATATTATAACAATTCTTTTGTTCTAGATGATGAAAAGAAATCGATGTGTTGATATGTGATTGATAGTAGAGCTAAGAGAACTAATTTTCTTACACTCATATTTGTTACGTATATGTTTTCCTTTCTACAATTGTTATCTCAATCATTGATGAATGTCCACGAGTAAAAGTATTATTGCTAAGCTTTAAATAGGTCTCATTATCATTGTCTCTACATTGAAGTATAAGGGTTATCCTAAGCTCAACATTCTTCAGTATTTAGTAATTTCCTTTCATCAGTTGGATTATGCCATTATCTTTATTTTACCTAGATTATTCAAGAGTACAAAAATACAAAAATAAAACCTCTTAACCTGAAGGATAAAACTTTCATAGAAAGATACACTTGTCAGTTACCCATAAATCCCATCGATAAATCGGCCAGATCAAAGATCTGGAGAACCATTCCACTCATCAAATGCTTACAAGTCTAATTGGGCCTCTTAAGTGGGTTTGGTTCCTACTATTGAGTCAAATGATTTTCAACCCCTCAACAGAATTGGCACTAGAAGGAGAGTCTGAACGAATGAATGGCTAACAATATTTCTGATAATATATCCCGCATAGCCTGTAGATTCAAAACATCCCACATGCATGGCTATTCATTCTCAAGACAAACCACATACAGAGAGTACTTCTGAAATGAGTAACTCACCTCAGCACGAGGAATTAGAACACCTATTCCCTGAAATACCTTATGCTCTCCCCCACGAGGAGTTTTACCAGTTCAACATAATCACGAGAGCTTACGCCCGACAAATTGGAGTGTTACCTTTAGCTCCTTTCCTTCCTCGCAGAAAAAAAGTAAGAAGACCAGTTGTTGACACCCTTGACCAAGTTTTTTTTCCCATGGTAGAAGACCTGATAGATTTTGCACTCACCGAGATCAAACAACCCCTTAATATGATCCCCGAAACACCAGCCAGTAACTACTTTAAACCTGATGATTTTGAATTTGACGAGGAAGGGTCTAAATTGGATCACTCTGCTTCTAAATCAGAAGACATGGAGGATAATAATGAAAACAATGAAGAAATGGGAAATCAACCTTAAGATGGGTGTATAATCTACCTCGACATCGAGAAAAATTACTCCCCAAGTTTGACTCTGAAACCTCTCGATTGTCTGAGGACCATATCAAGAAGTTCATATTAACTATAAGATTGATGAACATACAACATGAGGATGTATTGTGTAGGATCTTTCCCTATACCTTTGAGAATTCAGCCTCGACTTGGTATTTTAACTTTCCAGTTGGATCCATAACTAGTTGGACGAAGTTTCAAAAATATTTCTTAGACAAATTTGCAGAAGAAACCACCACATGAGCTTTAATGGATGAAATTTTTGTTGCCACCATGAGTCCAAAAGAGAAGGTTAAAGATTTCAACCAATGGTTTACCACTATCCTGAACAAATTTCAACCTGAATCTAAACCTACCCACATGTTGCAGATTGAGGTATACGCTAACGCTCTCCCTTCTTCCATCTCCATGTTCGTAAAAAGGGTTGCCAAACATACCCTAGCCGAAAATTTCGAGGAAGCTAAAATGACTGAATTCCAAATGAAAGGATGCAAAGAAGGTCAGATCTCACTGATGAAAAAATAAACCCAACCTCTGCCTAAGAGAGTACTTTTGTTAACAAGACCCCTGGTAAAACAAACATAACTATGTCCTAATAAAGAAGGAGGAGATCTAGAAAACCTACAGTGGATGGTAAAAAAAGTCTCCAACAAGATCATAGATATGAAAAGGAGTGTTGGGGAGGGAAACCAAAATCAGAGACCTTATAAACCCTTTTCTTAAATAAATCCACCTTTCAAAGCTATAGAACCTCCCCCAGGTAACCTAAACATTGACTTAGAAATTGTAGCATTCGATGCTTTCTGCACGTACCACCAAGAGAATCATTTAGAAAGGGACTTCCCTCAATGGATGCACGCTATGAATTGAATGGTTAGCTGATTCCTAGATGAATTCTCCCTAACCGAACAACCCAGTGGCTTGGGAATAAATGCCATTGATTAAGAAAGTCATGAGCCATCGGAAGAGACAACCATGCTATAATGGGATTCCAGCCACCTAATGCCTTTCAATGACGTCGCTGAAGTGCAAAAACCTCCCGTTGAATTCCTAGTTATGCAGACGTGAGGTAGAAGTCAACTGGTCCAAACTAATCTGACCACTACTTAGTTATCTAGAGGGAATCAATCGGTTGATCATCCAAAAACCCTATTTTCTTCTCAAAAGAATCCCACTAACATACACACACAGGAAGCCCCTAAGCTAGACTATAATGTAGTGGAGGAATTGAAGAATATGAAGGGTAATGTGTCTTTCATGGACATGTGTAAGATTCCCCAACAAAAGGATTTTCTGTTACAGGCCTTAAAATCAATAGAAGCCCCTATGACAAGAACCGACCTAGGTGATGTCCCATCCCCCACAGATTTAAAGAATAAACCAAGTGTCAATGCTTTCTCTTTATACAAAAGAGGAAATCCTTTTATTCCTCCTTTCCTTTTAATGTTTGAAGTCTTTAACAGAAACCTTCATAATTGTTTAGTCGATTCAGGGGCATCCTCCAACGTCATGCCATTGTCAATCTGCAAGAAATTGAATGCAACCCCACTCAAAAGTGATAAACATGTTATACAACTAGATAGGACTCAGGTGAAGGTTGCTGGGGAACTTAAATATGGCATGATCAGAATGGCTACACACCCAAAATTTGTTCAAGTAATTGACATAATCATAGTAGACATCCCAGAGGCCTATGGATTGCTACTTAGTCATGATTGGTCCAAGAAATTAAATGTATACTTTAGTACGGACTGGGCTCACCTTTGGTTTCCATTAAAAGGACATACAAACATGATTAGGATCAATAGGGAAATATATCTCAAACACATTGTTACCGATTTAGAAGCTCTCAACGAACCCTCGTTGGAAGATTTCCTTGTGTTAGGAAACTGCTCCTGCGACTCTGATTTCGGCAATTTCGCCCCTCTATCGTTGGATGTACCTCCCACTCAAAACTCTAAAATGACCTTTCAAGTAAATCTACTAGAAACCGTAGAATAAAGAATCTTCTATCAGGATCCTCTGTCGGGAGCAGCAGACAAGGAAGATGAAGGTGAGAAAATAACTAAGCTTGAAGAAGTTACTAAATTCTTCTCACAAGTTCGGACGTTGTATTTTGATGGGTCTAAATCAAAAGAAGGGTCAGGAGAAGGATGTATTCTCATTGACCCAAAGGGAAAGTCAAACTTCTTATCCAGTAGATTAGAATTTGAATGCATCGATAACATTGTTTAATGTGAAGCTTTAGTTCAGGGACTGAAGAAAGCCGTAGACTTAAACATTAAGGAATTGAAAGTTTTTGGAGACTCTGAAATTATCGTTAGTCAAGTGAAAAATACCATCCATTGCAATTCACCTCACTTGAGGAATTACCAGCAAGAGGTACACAAGCTAATAGACAATTTTGATGCCTTCAACATTACTGTTATTCCCAGGGAAAACAATACTCTTGTTGATACCTTTTCCACCGCAGCCTCAAGATTATCTTCTTTATAAGATTATGAATCCTCTAGGTTCACAGTGGAACTTCTCTACAAACAGTCGGTGCTTAATAACATTTCTAACTGGAAAGTATTTGAAGGAGATGAATAGATTGTATATTTTCTAACTAACTAGGATAATTTTAAGGATTTGGCCATTGATGAAGAAATATTCCAAGAACTACTCATAGAAGCAGATCTCCACAAACAGAAGAAGGGAACAGATCACTCTAATAATAAACCAAAGTTTCACATGATATCGAAAGGGGTGGCCAATTTGGAGAACCTTTTTGACCTAAGGGAAATATTTAGAGGGTCAAAGAATGAAAAACCAGGAAGCTCAAATCCTATATATGAGACTATAAACCTAGGAACCCCTAAAAACCCCAAGAATGTAAATCTAGGTAAAACAGTGTCCAAAGAAGACAAGAAATATTATCTCAAACTTTTTAAAGAATATCAAGATGTCTTTGTGTGGTCCTACCAAGAATAAAAACTTATGACACTCGCATTATTTAGCACACAATACCATTAAAATCTAGAGTAAAACCCTTCCAACAAAAACATAGGAAGTATCACCCCTCTCTAGAACCTTTGATGTATCAAGAGTTGAAGAAATTGTTAGATGCCAAGATTATTTTTCAGGTTAGACACTCTGCCTAGGTAGCGAATTTGGTGCCTAATAGGAAGAAATATGGGGAGATCCTCCTTTGTTTCGATTTTAGAAACCTTAACAGAGCATCAGTAAATGATAACTACCCAGTACCACCTATGGAAAAACTCCTACAAACAATATATGACTCTGAAATTTTTTCCCTCCTAGACGGTTTCTCGGGGTATAACAAGGTCCTGGTTTCAGAATATGATCGATTAAAAACTACCTTCTGAACCAAGTGGGGAACCTTTTCTTATAAATGCATGCCCTTCGAGTTCATTAACATAGGAGAAACCTTCCATAGGGACATGGATGTAGATTTTCGGGGATTGATTAATAAGTATGTGGTAGTCTATTTAGATGATGTAACAATATACTCAAAAAACAAGGAAGACCACATTCGATATTTGACTCGGATTTTTGAAAGGTGTAGAAAATATTTAATATCGTTGAAACCCAAGAAAACCATCTTTGGTGTCAAGGAAGGAAAATTAATAGGTCACATCATATCTCAAGGAGGAATAAGCATCGACCTTGAGTGGATAAAAGAAATAGCTCAACTTCATTTGCCTCACAATAAAAGGGCCATGCAATCGTTTTTCGAGAAGATCAATTTTGTCAAAAAGTTTACTCTTGACTTCATTGAAACTGTTAAACCTTTACAAAAAATGATTCACAAGGATGCAGATTTTAAATAGGATGAAGAAAGGAGAAGAAATTTTAATAACATCAATAATTCAATATCCCAAGCACCAGTGTTGTGAAGTCCTGACTTTAGCAAAGATTTTTTCCTTTATACCTTTGCTTATGACCAATCCTTGGCTGCAGTACTTACCCAAAAGGACGATGAAAACAATGAGGCACCAATATCCTTTATGAGCACCAATCTCCAAGGAGATGAACTAAACTACCCTACTATAGACAAATAGGCTTACGCAGTATATAAAGCAGTCAAGCATTTCACAGCTTATATCCTGAAGAATCACACCAAAGTCATAGTCCCTCACCCCACAGTCAGATATTTATTCACCCAATAGGAAATGGGAGAAAGGAGAGGAAATAGGATGGCAGTCATTCAGGAATTTGATCTAGACATAAAACTTACAAAAATAGTCAAAGAACAAGGATTGTGTAAACTAGTTGTTGAGGCCCAAGATCTGATTAACGCAAAAGACCCCGGTTGGGAAAATGAGTTATAATTATGGTGCGGTGAAGCCCTATACATACCTCCCGAGAGAGAATCCTAGTATGGAAACCTATTTTATCTCCTGCATAATGGGACTTGTCCCAAAAATCTAAACCCTAGAGAAAGGATAGCCCTCGGGTTAAAATCCACTCAATATCGCCTCATAAATTATGTGCTTTTCCACGTAAACTATGATTGAGTACTGCTTAGATGTCTTAAACAGGACGATGCAGAAAAGGTGCTGAGAGAACTCTACAACGGCCCGACAAGTGGGAAATTTGAAGAAGAAACCATGACTCATAAAATACTAAGGGCTAGCTATTATTGGCCCACTATGTTTAGGGACACTCATGGATATGCTCGTAAATGTAAAACTTGTCAAGTGAGCGCCGATAGGGAAAAGAGAGAAACCATTTCACTCCATCCGGTGACTATATCCAGACCATTCAAGCAGACGGGAATAGATGTCATAGGAGAAATTACTCCCAATTATTTGAAACAACATAAATATATCTTGACTGCTATAGACTATTGTACAAGATAGATGGAGGCTATCCCTCTCATGCACATTAATGAAAAGGTAGTAATACAATTTCTATAACAAATGATAACGAGGTTTGGACTAACCTCCGTCCTCGTTTTTTACAATGTTGCCTACTTTTCTTCCATGTGCTCGACCGAATTCACTCTTGACAAGGGGATCATAATAAGATACTATGAAAACTATTATCCATGAGGGAATGCCATAGCAGAGTCAGCTAACAAAAAACTGGTAAGAATCTTAAAAAAGACGATTGTTGAAAATCAGAGGAATTGGCATAATTCTCTTCATAACCCCCTATGGGACGATAGAGTAACACCTAAAGAATCCATAGGAAACTCTTCGTACTTTATGGTATATGGGAAAGAATCTATTCTGCCAAATGGATTGTATCTTCCATCTTTATAGCTCGTCGAGGGATAAAGAGGTCAGTCCTCATCCGCTCTACAACAAAGGATTGATACCCTTCTCATGCTAGACGAAGAAAGAGAAAAATCTAAAGCTAAGTTCACTGCTCATCAGAATACAGTTAAAATATGGTTTGGGAAACATAAGGCCAAAGAAAAAAGTTTTGAAGTAGGGTACCTAGTTTTGAAATGGGATAAAGAAAACGACTCTAAAGGAAAACACTCGAAATTTCAAAATCTCTGGCTCGGAACTTTCAAGGTATCCGAGAAAATTGGGGCAAGCACATACGAGTTGAAAAATATGAGGGGGGAACCCGACACCTTCCCGGTGAATGGCCAAGCCTTAAAACACTACTTCTCTTAAAAACAACCAAAAAAAAAAAGTTTATTTTTATGTTTTGTTTTAGCATATATTTCGATCAACATAAGTGTGTAGGTTTAGGGTAGGTCGATTGCAAAATCCTCTTTATTTTTGTCCTTTTTTTTCTTTTTCTTGGTATTTTCTTGTAATTATGTTGCATTATGTAAAGCAGTGGTTGACTTTAATAAATATGGTGAAGCAGAATACACTCCTAACTTACACTTACGTGCAACATAAGAGACTCTGGGAAAATACAAATTTTCAAAGGAGATCTACATCTTGTCTTTTCAAAGCATACTACCTTGGTAAGTGACAAAATATTCGCTTGTTGGTCTAGTAAAGCACAAAGGTAAAGATGGCTAGTTGGAAAGGATCACATGTACCTCTAGACAGAGCTAGGAAGAGTTTCACCTTAACAGTTCACCTTGCAAATAACAGACGTCCTCCTCTCCGACTCACTCATGGCATTCCTACCAGAAGAAAATGAGCTATATTAAAAGGAGTGCAAAGTCTAAGAGGGTATGCAGATAAATTCATCGGGGCTATGGATGCTCAATGGAAGCGGAGCAAGGTCTGTGATGTCAGGTGACTCCGTCAGGGATATGGATGCTCGTTGGCATCATAGCAAAACCGTAGTGAGGGAATAATAATAAATAAAAATGGCCTCAAGCCAGTGAATGCCTTACCAATATCTTGTCAAAGAAGGGTGTGGGTCATGATCAAGAGGAACGAAGGTGGAAAAAGGGATGAACCCCATAGGCAGATCCATATTCATGAACCTTAGAAGATGTGTATGTATTGATAGGAAATACTCCATTGAATGCAAAGCTAGATTGTTTCTCAACTAGCCTCTGCACAAGCTAAGCCCGAAGAAAGGAGTAGAGATTATGTTTTCACCCAGAGAATCTCCATTTTTTGAGCACTCAACACACCCTAAAAGTTTTGTAAAAAATTTCTCTTTTGGGTACCACTTTGTTTTTTGTTTCTCTCTTTCTGAATTGAGTCAGTTGTGTGGGGATCAATAAGTTTTTTTGTTCCTTTGTTTTATCATCGATCACATTCATATTGTTTTGGATTTGTTGAATAGACTGACTTCTCTTCTAAAAAGTGGACTTGTTTTTTTTTCTTTAACTAAGTATGCACGGCTAAAATTTTGAGTTGTGCTCAAATTATCGACATCGGCACGATCTACGCAGTAAAATCAACCATACGACAATGAAAAGCATCGAGCATCGATCGTCGATGTATATTTGGCATCGAGAAAGTATGAAAAGGAAAATGTTAACATCGACACACCTAACGAACCTCCGATCGCCAATCATCGATACATTCGGGGTCGATGATATTCGAAGCAAACGTTAAACTACGACAATTTATACTTCTACACAACGCTGAGCGTCGGTCAGTAATAGGTTTTAGGCATCGACGTACTTCGAGGGATGAAATCACAAAGTAATAAACATAGATACTCATCGATATCCGATCCTCGACATGTCATTGACATCGACAGGATAGGCTGAGGTTCCTAGAGCCGTGTCTAAAGAAAATCCCTGATTCTGAAGAAACTTTTAACGGAGGAGCCAAAATCACCCTTCCAGATCAACATTTCCACGTCAGCATTGTACGACAGTCCGGGTCAACATCAAAGCTTTCTATAAAGAGGTATTAACAAATGTCGTCTAAGAAAATCACCGATGTCGATCCACTTGTTTAAACCGGTGGACTGATAGGACATCAACGGTAGGATGGGACATATTTGGCAAAAAATAAGATTGAATTTTTCTATTTAATAGGCCAATCAATGCATTGATTAACACATGTTACTAAACCACATGCCAACCAAATAATATGAGTTTGAAACTGCCAATGAACTATGTAGTACCTCGCCCCTGCACCGCCAGCCTGTGATTTCATTTAATCCTGAGCATGATTCAGATCTTGGTGATGGATTGTGCAGACTGCCTTTACATCCTAAATTCAAGAACTGACATGACAAGTTAAGTATGCTCCATGTTTAAATTATAAATACAAATTTGAACGCATAATTCAGTACCCAAGTCTTCCATTGTCGGAGCAGTCGAAGGAGGGAGAAAACGTTTCAAGAGATCACAGTCGATTTTCAGAATTCTAAACCAAGTTAATCTTGTGCGAACTTCAAAGAAGAGGTATGAACCGTCTGTATCATTTCGACAGTCGCAATTGTTTATTTTTCAGTATCATTTTTTCAAGTCGATATCTCATTATATTCTTTTTCCAAGAAAATGCCTCTAAGGAAGCCAACGACCAGGCGCTCATCGAGAGAATCAAAACTTAAAGAAGCGGAGGTCGGTGAAGGAACTTCGCCCAGCATTGCTAGAAAACTTGATTTTTCCACTAAAGTGGAGCCATTCATTTGAACGTCTACCAAAAAGGTGTTTTCCCAGCCTCCTACATTCGGTGAAATAGAGGAAAGTACTAGATCGAGAGTGGTTTTCCCACAGTGGGGATATTTGTTTAACAGAATCAGCTAAGAATATTAGCCAGAGTTTATACCACACAGTGAATGGGATGTTAAAATGCTCGATGACAGAGTATTCCCGAACATTCGGCGATCCTACCTGCACATGGTATTCTGTCAAACCCCAGTATTTCCTTGGATTGAAACTCTAGGGTGGATAATTGACCACACGGATGTGACAAAATGAGTGGTAAATGATGACAATGGAGGATGTGTTGGGGGTTTTCTCCAAATAGAGCTCCAAAAATAGTACAAACTCAGAGATCCGGAGGAAAGGTTAAATACCAATTTTGTGGTAAAATTCTATGAGTTCCATGACACCAGTAGGTCGATGGCCTCATGGTGGAAAGAGGATAAGAAGTTTACAAATAGGAGCAACGACTGGTATGGTACAACCAATATTAGAGAGCCATATATTTATTTGATGGCTCTGATCTACCGATTATATGGGGAAAGGGATTGCACCAAGTTTTCAGAAGCTTGGATGCACCTGGCATGCATTGTGGAAATCTCCGGTAGCATCTTCAACTAGGGAGCGATCATTTCAAAACAACTGAGAACCAACATACTGCAAGCCCAGACACCAAAGGATGGAGAAACGCCATCTTTCCACATGGTGTCATACTTACTAGACCTTATCTACGCAAGGAATGTCTTCACAGGCATGAATCTGAGCTGGCATGTTGCTGAGCTACCCGTGCATGTCTATTTCAACATTCTCTGGGAGAACAAGGACAAGAGATCTTGTAATGTCCCCACTTTGGGACATCATCACAGTGTAGAGGTTTATGATGACTAGAGTAGCCAGATGGGTGTTATAGTGAGTAAAGGGGATATTGAGAGGCATTGTGAGGTCCATATTTTATTGCTCATCATATATCATCATTATGAGCCATTCCACATAGGTTGGCTTTGGTTCCGTTGCATTATGATGATTTCCATGATTTTGACTATTTTGAGCTATAAGTCAATTAAATTCACTGAAGAGGTCATTTTGTGCACATTACTTGGAGGAACCTCTCAGTGTAATATATCTTTGGAATCGAGAGGAGAAACACTACAGGATGGGATGGATATAAGTGACTTTCAGTGTCGATGGAAACCACAAGGAGAGATAAGGCACTTTTTAGAGGTAAAAAGGTTAATTAATTAATTAAATATTAATAAAATGAAAGTCACTTTGGAGGAAATAGGTGAGACAAAAAGTATAAAGGAAAGCCAAGGGTCTGTACTCATTCATTCATGTATGATCATCTTTTGATATCTTTCTTTTAGCTAGTGAGCCCAACATTGGGGGTTTTGAGGGTTTTGACTTAACAAACCCTAGAGGACGATTCGGTGGTGAAAGATTCCACCTAGATTGTCCCAAGATTGGTCTCGGAGATGAAATACTCTCCCACACCATTCTAGTTCCATATATACTTAGTTGTAGGAGGATTCTACACCAGTTGCAAGAGCAAAGAGAGAGAGGGTGCACCAGTTAGGGTTTCCAGCAAGAGGGGTGCACCATCCATTGAGGGAGGATTCGTCCTAGATGAGGAGAAGTGATTTTGAGGATTCCAGGTATTGGGTTTCCTTTGCAGGTGTCATAGCATTATTCTTGGTGGACTCCAGAGGTGGTTTAGTGGTGGATTCATTCTTATTGAGAGTGGGACAATTTCCCAAGAAGAGGGTGCACCATTTCTTGAAGGGTGGCCAGATCCAAGGGTCTAGCAGGTCCTTTGATCATTTGAGCACTTGGGTTTTCATTGCAGCATCTTGATCTATTAGTCTAGCTAGTTTGAGGAGACATTTGAGGTCCCTAGGAGTGATTCCAATTTATCTATGGTTTCAGGCATCCAGGGGGGCGCACCATTAAGTGGAGGAGGTTCAGATCCATAGGGTTTGAGAGGGATATTGGAGAATCAGACACCTGGATTATTCTTACCATCACCCGATCTACTGTTTGGCATATTTCTTGAGGTGATTGGGCATCATTGACAGTAGAGCTGAATTATTAAGGCTATTCAGGGTTCCAACAGGATGTGGCATCTTCCAGTAGGGGCTTGGCACTTCATACGTCCCAGATCTACCTTGGCATTGGTCTTCATCTCTTATTCATCCTTTGGAGGCTTATTTTGTATTATCGAGAGATTTTTGTAGCAGCTCTATTGTCTATCTTCTTAGCCATCTGTTGAGCATTCCAGATCGGCATCTTCATTGTAGCAGGTTCTTCTATTTCATGAATAAAAGCAGATTTGAGATGTTTTGGCTTGTCTATCATATTGCATATGGTTGAGGTATGTTCCATGGTTATATCTTCTTGTTTATTTCTGCAACACACATATATAACACATTTGTAAACCCTAAGGCTAAAATCAATAGGCCATCCTGCAAGTAAACACATGTAAACAAGTAGATCAGCTAAGTGTTTGACGAAATGCCACAACCAAAAAAGTTTTAAAAGACACCCAAAACCGTGACGTTCCTGGCATAATGGCTTGGGAACATTATAGTGGTATCAGAGCTTAAATCCTGCCAACCTGAGGGGTCTCTCATAGGGATAAATGGATATTTGGAAGGAAATGGATAGGATATCCTTTGAGATATCATGCTTGGAGATAATTTATTACGACCTTAACGAGGAAACTAAGGCTATAACAACCTTTCCTCAGTATGTAGCCTTTAGAAATCCTAGTTGGAGTGAAGAGGATATCTTACATGGGATCATCATAGCAGATAAAAATAAAAAATAAGCAACTAGATGGTTGTAAGAACAAAGGAGCCCCACACCCATTAGGAGCACGCAACCTTGCTACAGTTGCAAGGGGTCATGGGAACTAGATCATAGGTGTAGGGATAAGGAACAAAATCACACTATTGAGGCACACTAGGACAGTGATGATGAGATGAGTGAGGATGGAGCAATAGATGATGATTTGGGACAGTCTGATGATGATAGTGACTCTTGCACATAGACTAGTGATAGTGACTCTGGTATAGAGGATGATGCTACTAGCATGCTTGAGGAGGATGATGACCCTTGTGTAGTGGATAGGCAGTTGGATGGGCATGATGATAGCACTAGTGTCTCAACATACGTATCACAGACCATTGATGACCTTACACCTCAACAGAGTGGTGACACTAGTGAGGAGTCACACGTTTTAGCACCTAGAAATGATGAGCTCCCTATGATGGTTGTGACACATACGTCATCCTTCTAGACACCCCTGAGAGCCACGTCACATGAGGAGGTCAGTGGCATGTCATATAGGGTTGATGATCCTAGGGTGAGGGATGCACACCATGGACATAGGGATCCATAGACCCAGGAGGAGAGACATGACTTGGAGACAGTGGACCTTACACACACAGACCCACATGAGGAGACTGAGTCACCACTTTTGGAGACTCCCTTAGTTGAGCGGATTATGGAGACTGACAGGTTGATGGAGCACTTACTTCCAGGATCGACCTGCAGTGAGGAGGATGCACTCTTTATTGGTCAGGATGACCATAGCACGTGTCTGGATACATCTATATGGGATCCAGGAGAAGATGATAGTAGCAAGTTGAGTGCACAGGAGGATACAGCTGCTCATACAGGATACCATGTGATTCAGGGAGAGATAACACCTAGTGATAGAGTGCAGTGGCATACAGGAGTACCTAGAAGCACAATAGACAGTGGGCAGTTCAACACGTTATCTTATGCAGAGAGTGTTTTTGGGGACTCCAGAGTTGACACTAGCAGGACTGATAGGAGTAGTGAGGTATATGAGGTGGCACCTCAATATGACCATGATCAGGAGTCACACCACTTAGTAGCACAGTTAAGAGTCAGTGAGGATATGATCATGGAAGCCACCAGGCGCAGTGATAACATGCATGCATTGATGGCAGATTACTATTGGAGAGCGTCAGTGGCACATGGTAGTTCATATGAGGGAATTTCCATGGATGATTTTCATACACTCAGGGAGAGAGTATTTGTGATGAGGACCGACTACCAGCAGTTATTAACTGATAGAGATTACCTATTGAGGGTTGGTGAGATGTATCATGAGGTTCTGAGGGAGCAGGAGTTGGATATGGACCAACTCACTCAGGAGTTGGAGAGCACTCGAGGATTCTTGAGAAGCACATAGACAAACCTTCAAAAATTAGAGTCTAGATTAGATGAGTCACTTGAGGAGATTCGTCAGAGACCTGATTCATCTGTCTTAGTGGACACTCAGATGTATCAGTCAGTCACGTTGATAGAGGATGTTGGTGATCTAGCAGAGGACCACCAGTTGATGGATGACACTTCCATTTGTGTTTCGAGAGCAGTTGACCTCCATGTAGAGGTTGATCCAGCAGTATGCCTAGGATCTATAATGCAGCATGAGTCTACGGAAGATAGCATGAGTATGACAGAGAATAAAGTGATTAGTGATAGCTCACAGGTACATGCCAAGATGTATGGTGGGATTCAGAGGGGTGTAATTCCTTACAGAGAGGACACACACTTAGGGGAGTATGCAGAGGCCACTCCTTTGCAGCAACATATGGTTATGAGATATCACCTTCACCGTTTCAGTAGTTGTGTGGGTGATAGTAGATGGAGATTGGTTTACCAGCAGTTGAAGGATTTACTTCTGGTTGTACCTGATGATTATGGTTTAGTGATGGCTATAGCAGAGTAGTTATCAGGGGTACAGGTAGACGTTCTCTTGGTCGAGTCCTTGGGATTGACCAAGGTAGGTGGTATTTTTCATCCCTACAGTCAGCTACAGATATCTCCATTACCTTTTCTTGACACTTTTATCATGGACAACAGCATGAGGAGAGATAGACAATGGCAGAGGGCATGGGGAGTGCCTAGGCTGAGGCCACATGACATGACTATCCTTACATTATCTAGTCGGATAGAGATGGATCCTCATAGGCAGCCAGTTGAGACTTGGTGTGTGATAGAGAGCATCATGGGCCAAGTGATAGCAGATGAGCACAAAGGGATTCTGACAGTGATTAGTCTCACATGGGAGAAGTTAGAAGAGATTGGAAGTGATAAAATTCCAAGTTTGCTATGGGATCTGGGAGTCCATTTTGTTAGAAGGATGTTCATGTTGGGATTCCAAGGGTTGGTTTGGAGTGGGCCTGCAGGAACTTGCCCTATGGAGTGAGGTCGTCTCTCTATCTTGATCATTATGATTGGGCATGGAGATGGTTGGGAAGGTACTATTTCTACATAGACATTTTTATAGGTACATTTTTTGGATAACAGGTCCAATAGTCATAGGTATTTCAGCATGAATATCCAAGAGAGGAGGATCCAGTACGTATGCAGGGGGTAGACAGTCATAATCATAGTAGAGCAAGGCCAACATGGTGATCTTCGATAGAGATTAGCATGGGACCCAGGGATTGCAGGGTTGATCATTTCATTGACTAACAAGGGTGAGTGGACCTTTGCAGGGGAAAGTTGTTCTGACCTTCCATGGAGCTTCAGTGTTGGGGGGAACACTTCACTTGAGAGTGTCTCACAGAGGTCTCGCAGTATCTCATTATGTCATCAACATGTGTAGTTGATGGAGGATATGTGGATATTGGTAGAGACTTGCAGGATGGACTCATTCCGAGATGAGTCCATGTGTCATAAGCAGGAGACTCATAGAGTTGGTTTATTTTAGGATCATGTCTCCCAGGGGTTGGCAGTTCATGACTTGTTATGGTACCCAAGGGACAGAATGTATGAGTGTTCATCTTTGTATGGGTTCTACTATGTATCTCATAGGTGGACATGGGATCCTGGTATTTTACTTGGAGGGATTTGGTTATTGCTTGAGGATAAACAATTTTCTAGCAAGGAGGACTATAATGTCCCCACTTTTGGACATCATCACAGTGCAGAGGTTTAAGATTACCAGAGTAGCCAGATGGGTGTTATAGCAAGTACAGGGGATATTGAGAGGCATTGTGAGGTCCAGCCTGCATTTCTCATCGTATCTCATCATTATGAGCCATTCTGCATAGGTTGGATTTGGTTTCGTTGCATTTCGATGATTTCCATGATTTTGACTATTTTGAGCTATAAGTCAATTAAATTCACTGAAGAGGTCATTTTGGTCACATTACTTGGAGGAACCTCTCAGTGTTATAGCTCATTGGAATCGGGGGGAGAAACACTACAGGATGGGATGGCTAGAAGTGACTTTCAGTGGCCAGGGAAGCCACAAGGAGAGATAAGGCACTTTTCAGAGGTAAAAAGGTTAATTAATTAATTAAAGTGATTTAATTAATTAATTAAACATTAATAAAATGAAAGTCACTTTGGAGGAACTAGGTGAGCCAAAACGTATAAAGGAAAGGAAAGGGCCTGTATTCATTCATTCATGTATGATCATCTTTTGATATCTGGCTTTTAGCTAGTGAGCCCAGCATTGGGGGTTTTGAGGGTTTTGACTTAACAAACCCTAGACGGTGATTCGGTGGTGAAATATTCCACCTAGATTGTCCCAAGATTGGTCTCAGAGATTAAATACTCTCCCACACCATTCTAGTTCCAAATCTGCTCAGCTACAGGAGGATTCCACACCAGTTGCAGGAGCAGAGAGAGAGGGGTCGCACCAGTTAGGGTTTCCAGCAAGAGGGGTGCACCATCCATTGAGGGAGGATTCATCCTAGCTGAGGAGAATTGATTTTGAGGATCCAGGTATTGGGTTTCCTTTGCATATGTTATAGAATTATTCTTGGTGGACTTCGGAGGTGTTTTCGTGGTGGATTCATTCTTATTGAGAGTGGGACGATTTCCCAAGAGGAGGGCACACCATTTCTTGGAGGGTGGCTAGATCCAAGGGTCTAGCAGGTCCTTTGATGATTTGAACACTTGGGTTTTCATTGTAGTATCCTAATCTATAAGTCTAGCTGGTTTGAGGAGCCATTTGAGGTCCCTAGGAGTGAGGCCAATTTATCTAGGGTTTCAGGCATCCAAGGGAGCGCACCATTCAATAGAGGAGGTTCAAATCCATAGGGTTTGAGAGGGATCTTGGAGATTCATACACCTGGGTTGTTCTTGCCATCACCCGATCTACTGTTTGGCATATTTCTTGAGGTGATTTGGCATCATTGACAGCAGGGCCGAATTATTGAGGCTATTCAAGGTTCCAGCAGGACGTGGCATCTTCCAGTAGGGGCTTGGCACTTCATACGGCCCAGATATACCTTGGCATTGGTCTTCATTTCTTATTCAGCCTTTAGAGGCTTATTTTGTATTATCGGGAGCTTTTTGTAGCAGCTCTATTGTCTATCTTATTAGCCATCTGTTGAGCATTCCAGATTGGCATCTTCATTGTAGTAGGTTCTTCTATTTCATGAATAAAAGAAGATTTGAGATGTTTTGGCTTGTCTATCATATTGCATATGGTTGTGGTATGTTCCATGGTTATATCTTCTTCTTTATTGCTGCAAAACACATATATAACACATTAGTAAACCCTAAGGCCGAAATCAAGAGGTCATCTTGCAAGTAAACAGATGTAAACAAGTAGATCAACTAAGTGTTTGACGAAATGCGACAACCAGAAAAGTACACCAAAAACTGTGATGTTCCTGGCATAATGGCTTGGGAACATTACAGATCTTATGCCCTCAGATGTGATGAATTTATAGCTCAAGTCTATTTCATTCTTTTTAATAAAGAATGCCCAAGTCTTACGACAGAAGCTAAGAAAATGATTTCAAAAGTAGGTCACTGGTACCTGGAAGAAGCCACCACCTACATCAGAGTGTTTGGGGCCACTAGCGCTCCACATTTACTCCCCACTCATTTCCCAGACTGACTCATTGTGGGAGAAATCTGTTATCAAACCATTCTGCAAGGCTATAATGTCACTCTTGTAAAAGACAAAAAGAGAGAATTCATACCCTATGACTTTCATGTAGGGTTTTACATGGTGAAATATATTGCATAAACAAAAAAAGAGGGTTTGAGCCAGTTGGAGTATAGATTCCCCATAGGAAGATTTCAAAAACATGACCCAAAGGGACTAGTACCCCAGCATGAGTCACAGGTATCTTCCTCTTGGACATATGCTGACGTTAATTTTGAAGATGAAATCAAGAAGCCCTCAGGGTTAGGGAATAAAATAGAGCAGTTGAATCCACAAAGGCATAGAGGAGAGGGATATTGTTGCTAGAAGAAGCCCAAAGATTCATACAAAGGTTTGAAAATGACCCCCCACTTGACCCTTTGACGGAAACCTTAAGGGTCATCCCGGTTAACACAATCAATCTCAGAGAAGAGATAAATGGCTCAAATACAATTCCATTAGAGGAGACCGCTCATCTAGAAAACCCAAGCATTATGACACAATAGACAAGGTCATCGATTGTTGCTATAGCACAGCTAGGGGAAATGAGAACATCAAGTGGGATAGATATGTCCAATTTCCTCATAGACCTAATTACCATATATGACGATGAGGAAATCTCAGAGATTTCACTCATAACCCTAGTACCAATCACGAAGGAGGGAGAACTAGGGGAAACATCTACTCTAACTCCCAAAGCTTTGACCTCAATTCCCCAAGAAGGAGATGACAAGGCTGGAAGCATGCTAGACACTAAATTTCTCTACCAATCTGGAATTCATCCTAAGATGGACAACTCCAAGGAGGAGTTGGGATATGGTGAACAAGAAGAAGAAACACAGTGATCAAAAATTGACATCTCAATAGTCGATCTTCCAGTAAATGTTGATCCTTTTCCCATCTCCCCATATAAAGCTGAGACTCCATTAGCAGACAAACCCTAGCAGGAGGCTGAGTCACCAATACATACAGAAGTTCCCCCTGCTAAAGAAATACAAGAACCGGTCATAGAACACATATATACGGCAGGGAGCCTAGGAAACACTCTGACCTAGGGAGATCAATAGATTATGGAGCTAGTGGATGAGGTCACTGACAAAAACAAAATCGCTTATGATAGAAAGAGGAAAGTTTTGTTGAGAAGGACAACCAAGAAAAGGAGGCTCACACTTGATAGCACACTCCTAATCACCACAGAAGAAACGCTTCTCAACACAAAAAATGCTAAGACAACTGAGTTGATTGGGGCGGGAATGGCTATCACTAATGCAACACTAGACAGATAAAAAAGGGATGAAAAGGAATTAGCAGCTGCAAAGAAGGAGTTGGATCTTCTGTGCCATCTAGCGAAGTATTATCAGGATTTGACACAGGAAGTAGTATTCATGAAGAGTGAGTTCAGAGAAACATATGCACAATTCACAAATGAAATAAATATCTTCACCACATGCATAGCCAATTTTCAAGAGGATTCTCTCATGGGGATGGCAGCTTGTAAATACATGCATATATGGTATGAAAAGGCACATCATTCCTTAGATCGTATTGACTATATCAGTGCAGTACAGAAGGGTCAAGACTCGAAAGAGCATGGCATCCGAGTACTGATGGATAGCATCATATCCCGAATTAGGAAGGTAGTTGAATACTGGGTGAGCATGGTCCAAGAACCTCAGTGAAATATATAGGAAAGGTGGAGAGAGTGAGAGAAAATTTAGGAGAAGATCAATTGGGAGATGAAAAAAATTGACCTACCAGAATTCGGCCCACCAGAAAATTTCATCAATTTGCATGACATGGTCAAACAGCATGCAAAGAAAGACTTGGCATGGGAGGCAAAGATCTCATATATTTCAAGTATGACTCTAGGTAAAGTAAATAAGTTCATGGAACACCCAATCAAATCCCTCGTAGTTCTACAATGCCTAAGTGTCAAGCTCATCAGGTATAGAGAACGAGCAGTGGAGATAAAGGAAGCGTTCTCTGCACCGATGGATCATCATAGGTTTCCCTATGCAAACACATGCGAATACCTTTTCTTCAAGTGGGTGGAGTATGAGAGAAATCATCCACTGTAGTAAAAAATCGAATGATCTCAACATAATGAGGAGACAAATTCTACCACGTGTCATTTTTGTTTTACTTAACACAACTTTTAATAGTTATTTTTAGCTTTGTGATCCTTTATAAATAGGGAGATTGAACTCGTGCCAAAGGTCGATGGTTTTGGGAAAGACCTTTTATTTTAGAATTGTAAAAGAATTATTTTTGTGCAAATTTAATTAACAAGTTATGTTTAGAACCAAAGACAATTTTTCCATCTAAAGCAGCAACTTGATTGGATCGAGGAGGGATTGTTTCTGTCTTCGAGTTTGATAGTGCTTTTGTATTGAGTAAGAGTTGATGTATCTATTGTTAAGTTATATTTCAATATTATAACAAATCTTTTGTTCTAGATGATGAAAAGAAATTGATGTGTTGATATGTGATTAATAGTATAGCTAAGAGAACTAATTTTCTTACACTCATATTTGTTACCTATTTGTTTTCCTTTCTACAATTGTTATCTCAGTCAATGATGAATGTCCACAAGTAAAAGTATTACTTCTAAGATTGAAATAGGTATGATTATCATTGTCTGGACGTTGAGGTATAAGGGTTATCATAAGCTCAACATTCTTCATTATTTAGTAATTTCCCTTTATCAGTTGGCTTATGCCATCATCTTTATTTTACCTAGATTATTCAAGAGTACAAAAATTCAAAAAGAGAACCGCTTAACGTGAAGGATAGACTTTTCATAGAAAGATACATCTGTCATTTACCCATAAATCCCATCGATAAATCGGTCGGATCAAAGATCTGGAGAACCATTCCACTCATCAAATGCTTACGAGTCTAATTGGGCCTCTTAAGTGGGTTTGGTTCCTACTGTTGAGTTAAAGGATTTACGACCCCTCAACAGGCTCAAACGTTCTTTTTTCTAGGATGGCATGAAACAGGATGTCTGCACCGTTGTGGATGAATGTGATGTCTATCAACACAACAAGGGAGAAATAGTCAAAGCCTCGGGCACACTACAACCGTTCTTGATTCCACTGACTATTTGGTAAGATATTTATATGGATTTCATTGTTGGCTTTCCTAAATCAAGTAATAAGTCATTCATCATGGTGGTAGTTGATCGTCTTTCCAAATATGCTCATTTCTATGATATTCAATACCCATTCACCACATCCATAGTGGCTCAAATTTTCATGGATAATATCTTCAAGCTTCATGGCATGCCTCATTCTATAGCTTCTAACAAATATCCCACTTTCACCAGGGATTTTTGGTAAGAATTTTTCAGGCTCCAGGAAACCCAATTGCATCTCAACACCGCCTATCATCCCCAGACTGATGGCCAAATAAAGTTGTCAACAAGTGTTTGGAAACATGTTTGAGGTGTTTTGCATCTGAAAGACAAAATCAGTGGGATCAATGGTTACCCCTATCTAAATGGTGGTACAACACATCTCACCATAGAGCTACTAGCGTGACTCCTTTTGAATCAGCATACATACAAAATCCAATGTAGGTTTTCTCATACATGCCAGGTGTCTCAAAGGTTCAGGAGGTTGAAAAAAATCTTACAGTCTGAGAGGCCATTCTCGGTACCCTCAAAGCAAATTTGGCCATGGCTCTGAATTGCAAAGAAACCAGTAGATCGAGGTCATTCTGAATGACAATTTACTGAAGGGGACTAATAACGCTCTATAAATTCCTAGAGGTTGTCAGGGTAGAAGAAATTTACAAGATGTAACTTTTTCCAACCACTTCGAAACTGGAATCTAGCCCTACCAGTTTCAGAGAGGGATCTCTCTGTGTGATTTAGTTCTGTTTTAATTTTAAGATATTAGGCTAGTTATATAAAATAAGATTGATTGGTTTGTTGTTTTTGTTAAGTTGGTTGAAGGGGCTTTACGCATCCATTGGGCTATGGGGTCTGTATTATAAAGATAGAAATCTAAACCAGAAACAAAAGATTCTTTTCACAGGGCAAGATAATGCATTCGTTGGATTATTTGGCAATAAAGTGATGAATAGCAGAAAATATGAGAATATCAATTAAAATGAAGAAGCATTTAAGAATTTCTTCACCGTAATATCAGAAGATAACGTTAAAACCCTTTCAAAGTCAAAAAACAGGGTATACAAAGATAAATCCTGCAATATGTGTTACTTTTAAAAGATTAGATTAGAAAACAATATGACAATTGAGCGAGAAGAACATTTAACATAGAAAAGAAAACATCACCAATGAATAACACGCGAGAATCCTGTGAAACGTCTCTTTTTATTATTGGAAGATCTCTTGATAAAAATTACAGTCTTTGTAGCTTGTAGTGCATAAAGATCAACCCTTAGTACTTCAAAGTTTGAAGTATTTATAACCAAAATTACATACAACCCTGTCATTAAAGATTAGGATGTGGCAAACTTAAATTTAGCTAACTAACTTAACAAGACACAAAAATTTAGGAAACTGCTTGATGATGTGTTAAAACTTCATGCTAATTTCTAGAGTGAACCGTTGGTGAGGCCTCTGCACGACCTCATCTGACTGGATAGTTGACTAGGCTTGGACACCTCATCGACTACTTGATCAGATTGCAAAGCTCTTCCCATTGAAGGTTACTGGGAATGGTGACTTTGAGTAATCTTCGGTATACTTCATCCATCTCTGTGTACTTGGAAAAAGTTGGCTTGATGATGAAGATGTACTGGATCTCATGATGTATACTGATGTCTAACTGTAAAGCATCTAAGAATGCCTTGCCTGTAATACTGCCTTGTATTCCTGAGAATTTTTAGCTATCCTTAGCCACAGTGGCTAGTTTCTTTTTATAATCGGAAAGCATCATTAACTTGTCATTTATAACTCTCAAACCAAGAAGGCCTTTCTTCTGCAGAGCTTCAATCTTGCTGAAAAATCTTTGCACTCCTGCGTCCATGGTCTGGACCTTTTCCTCCAGTTGTAGCATCAGTCCTCTCTTGGTCAGGGTCCCCTTGACCTCAAGGATGGTCTCTGTCCTATCTTCAATCTTCAACTCCTCTAGCTCCTCTCTAGTTTTGGAATTCAGAAACTTGATAATCTCAGTAGCTTCTGTGGGCATCTCTCCCAATTCTACTCTTATCTTCTCGATAGCCTGTTGACTTCTTTGCACTAGCTCATTTTGCTCAAACATGATTTATATCATCGACCATATTTCATTCATGGACTTGGTGATATCCATCCAGACACTTTCTTTAACCTTAGCAAGTGTTTTGCCCGCCACTGTTTTCTTTTGAAGCTGTTGCAATTCCTGTTTAAGCTTGTCTGAAGTTTGTTTCTACTTGGAGTAGCTGGTTTGGAAGGAATATTTGAGTTCTTGAAGGTTCTCAATCTCCTTTCTAAGTCTACTAATCTCTGTCTCTTGCAAATTCATCTCTTCCATGGATTTAGCCAATTCAACTGTTTTCTCTAGAGTTGTCAGTGGAGTTGTCGAGGGAATTTATTCTACAGACGTTGTGCTTACTCCTATGAGTGGAACTGCACTTAGTGGAATGACTTCCATGGGCTTTGACTGCTCCTTCTCTTTCACTAGTTTTTCCAATTCTACTTCCATTTCTTTTAACTGTGCATTATGCTCCATGATCAGCTTGAGCATCTCATCCTTTTCCCCTTCTGTCTCCGCTATTTCCTTTGCCTATGAATATTTTGTTGGTGGCAGTTTCAACTGTTTCCTCAGAGATGCAATATCGGCATTTTTCTTTTTGAGCATCTCCTCGACTGCTTTCACAATCGAGGGATCATATTCGATCTTGAGGACCAGTTCTTCTAATGTCTTAATCGTGTTATCCTTGGCAAAGGATGATATTTTTTCTAACTTCAGCTGTGTCTGGACATTGCTCAAAGATACCTATAACTTGGAGGCAGCAGTAGAGGCATGTGCCAATGTGGAGAAAACCATTTCTCTAGTTTTCCTATGTAGGTCCATTTGATCAGCTGGATGCACATCTTTAGTCTGAAATTCAAAAGTTTCCCTTTTGTAATCAGTGATTACTTTCGGGTCTGGCACCTGTGCTTGCAGAAACGCCATGTGAATTCTACCCTTCTCAGTATCGAATGCAGACAACAGTATGTGTTGTGCAGTTGATGTTTGCTTCCAGAGCTGAGCATATGTGTTGCTGGTCCGCATTTGATTTTTCTTTTTGATTAGATCATACTTCTCAAAAATACTCAATTTTGGTCCTATTTTGCTCGGCTGGTTGACTGGTGGAGTATCTGTAGGCTTCTTTGGCAACACTGTAGTCATGATTTGTTTGCTTCTTGTACTAAAGAGTGACCGATCAACCTCCATAGTTGTAGTGGATTGAATTCCCTTTTCACCAGCCGGGTCAGGTGCCTAACTGATTTTTGGCCTCTTGGTGTGTAATTGGAACTCTTCATATGATACTTCAGTGATGGAAGGTGAAGTGTCCTTCCTAGGCCTTTTCTCCTTGGGAACCTATGGTGTAGTCGTCTAGGAGATAGTGACCGAAAGGTCCCGCTGCTCTATCTCAACCAGAGTGTTTGGCTCCCATTCTGTCTGGTTGGCGAACTTCTCTATCTCAGGCTTGGATGTATGAACATACAAGATATTTTTATTCTTAACTCTCATCTCTGAAATTATCCCGCAGGGGTCATAATGCCATATGAAGCTAACAAAAAACTTCATTTCTTTTAGCAATCTATTTGCTTCCTCCTCAGCGCCTTGGCTATTGTAGATGAAAGACCCAATCTGCCCTTTAATCCTAAGTTGTTACTTCTTTTTCAAAGACACAAAATGTATGTCGTCTGAGTTGATCATCTGCCTTATGTACTCCAAGGCAAATATCCTCATGGGCAGATACTTGGGTAACTTGTATGGAGCCAATTCGCACCCATACACTCTGATCTCTGTGTGATCCTGGTACAGGTACCAGTCTCCTATTTTTGCCAGGTCTGAAAGGTGTAAGATCCTCTGAATTTCTTCACTTATTCTCAGCTCAGGTCTACCATTGAGCATGCTGACCACGGGATGGTAGAATTGCTCGATAAATTGTTTGAAGATGAATTCTGTAGAGTTGTATCTGAGCAGAGAAGTCCACGCTGTCACCGCATGTGGCCTCCCATCCTTGTCCATCTTCTGCATCGAAAAGGAAAATTTGTCCGTTTGAAAGAATATGAACATGTAATCCAGTATTGAGGAATATCAGAACATGCATTCTGTGGCGAAATTTGAGAATTGCTCATGAATGTTGTCTGCCAGGAAAGCACTGTAGTCGAACTGGGTGGTGGGTTTCTCATCTGTGGAGAAGATGGACAGAAAACCCAATATGGGTTCATCCACCCATTAATCCGAAAAATAACCAAGCAGGGCGCAGAGCGATGAGATGACCTGGTTTCCCTTCACTGAAAATGGGGATGAAGGATACGGGGGATTTGTAGTGGGGAGCTGAGAAGCCTATGGGAGAAAAAGCTTGAAAATCTGAGCTCTTTGGGGGAATGATAATTTTTGGTATAGTTTTGTGCTGATTTCAAGGCTGAAAGGTGAGGCGGATTCGGCTCTGGGTATCTGCATCATCTGATCGATGGTTTCAGGTGTAATGAGGAAAAGAATTTCTCCTGATGAGGACACTATGGCTCTCTGGTCAGGGATGTAATGGGCTTGGAATTTGAGGGCGAATTCGAGGAAATGGTGAACCTGGGGGAAAAGATACAGGGGAAGGTTTGACTCCGAGAGCCCAATTTCATCACTTTGGTCCAAGAAAACATCCTTTAGCCATGACTGTAAATCTGCGAAATCGAATTCGCATCTAGTGTCTGTGATTAAATGGTCTTTGTTGGCTAGAGGGACCCTGTCGAGGTTGACAGGAGGAAGGAGGAAAGGATTTTCCTCAGACTCTGTTTTATTTGATTTTGGTGCCATCACTGTAATAATACCTGCAAGTAAAACAAAAGTGGGGATGACTGTGGCTTTGGGCGACTGACTGTAACGGAGAGGAAAACGGGGAAAAATTATCTGGTGCGATGACAGGGTAAATGATGAGGGAATGATGGGTGAAGGTAGTTTTGAGAAAACAGATACCCATTGGGTGCGGGAGACAGATCAGCAGGTTAACGGATAAGTTAGCCAATAATAAATGGCCAACGGGTCGTTTAGAGCGTGAGATGGCAGGTGACAATGACTGAAGAATACGGTTGGGTGATGTGGTGGGTATTGATTGGGACTTGACCATGGTGAAGGGACTTGTAACAGGGTGAGAGGACTGATAGAGAAATGAGATATGATCTTTAGGGGAGAACGTGGAAAATGACGTCATGGGGTGACAGGGTATCTCAGACCGTGGGAAGCGGTGGGATTTGGAACCAATGGATTCCTGCCACGTAGAGATAAGGGGCTCGCCAGAAAACAATCCATTCAGAACCCCCCCCCCTCC
>SNQJ01S0002772.1:229070-292545 GCA_010110895.2 Picea sitchensis | reverse complement strand
GACAGGGAGTGCAAAGTTTTGGGTAGAGTTAGGCACCGAAATCTTATTAGAATCATAACTTCTTATTCAGACCTCCAAATTAAAGCTTTGATATTTCCATTAATGCCAAATGGAAGCCTAGAGAAGTGGTTATATCCCGATGACGAAGTAGAAAGTGGTTTGACTTTGATTCAAAGGTTGAATATAGCAATAGACATTGCACAGGGCATGGCTTATCTCCATCACCATTGTTTCATGCAAGTGATCCATTGTGATCTGAAACCAAACAATGTGCTTTTGGGCGAAGATATGACAGCATACTTAATAGACTTTGGCATTGCTACAATATGTTTTGCAGACTCTAAGGATTTAGCTCTCACATCCACACATGCACTCAAGGGATCCACAGGCTACATTCCTCCAGGTATTATTTGAGATAGATAACATGTTAGGGAATGTCATGAGTTTTCTATTTTTATTAAAAAATTTGAATCATAAACCTTTTGATGGGGATGTTTGAATGCAGAATATGGATTAGGTGGATGTGTCACAACAAAAGGTGATGTTTATAGCTATGGAGTAGTGCTATTGGAGATGCTCACTAGAAAGAAACCTACCCACAACATGTTTGTGGAAGGAATGAACTTACAGAAATGGGTGGGTAGTGGTTTTCCAAATCAAGTAAAGGAAGTGGTGGATAAGAGTCTATTGAGGAGGACTAGTACCATCATTGAAGAAGATAAGGAACTCAATTGCCTCAATCACCTTGTAAACATGGGTTTGCTCTGCACAAAAGAATCCCCTGAAGGACGACCTACTATGATCAACATTGTGGGTATACTACAAAACATCAAAGATGCATTTTTTACAGTCGCAGGCATTCCAAAATTCCAATCAAATATAACGCATTTGCTAGGAAGTACAACTGTTGTTCACAACAACGTTGGTGAAGGACAAAGTTCTTCTACATTCTAGTATTTTGTAAGAGAGCAATGGTTGTATAACTAAGCCATAAAGTAATTTGAGTCCATTGTCATTAGTTCCATGTAGTTTAAGTATTATTCCCTTCTCCTTCTTTCGGTGGCCTATTTGTTTGAGTCTTATTCCCTTTTCCTTTCTATGCATGTTCATTGTTGGGTACATATGATTGTAAAAAATAAAGATGCATATGCATGAAGAACATTTTGGAAATGTTTCTACAACAATAAAATCCCCTATCCTTATCTTAGGAAAACTTTATGCTTATCAAATCTTATTTGTGTTGTTCCTGCCATATAAATATACCAACAGATTTGTATTTGTTTTACAACTGATAGCAAAATAGCTAAACTAACATAAAAACAGAGTAAAACAGAAACTAGTGGCTTCCAACATGAAACAATGGAATGGAAACACATTTCCCCCCTTCCCGATAAGTCTACTAGAGCTATATATTAGATTCTTCTCCCCTCCACCTTCCTCGGTGCTGATGAAACAAGACCATTGGGCAGATACAAGTTGGTCTTTAGATATAGTTCACAGTGCTCTGATGATGTTCACCATGGTTTTTTGAATTGAGGGACTTTCCTTCGATGCTTGCTACAATATATTCCTTATTGTACCAAAACAGTTCTACAAGATGATGGGATCTCTGCCACTAGTTTGGCCAGGAGGTTTCACAAAAGCCCCATCTTATTCACAAAGGACCTCATTAATCACAGATTCTCTTTTAACATTTACAACGTTTTCAGAATCTTCCAGCCCCTTTACAGTTTCCTCAGAATGCAGTTCTCTATAGTTTGTGATAAAACTGGAGACATATTTGCATAAATTCATGAGAAGAAGTATCTATGGCCGATCCTTTACCTCTGTCCTGCTCAATCGAGTTCTGATCGCATGTCTTTTGGCTGCGAATTGTGGAAAATTTTGTTGAAAGTGCATATTTTGGCTTCCTGGCTTCTCATCCTCAACCTCCTCCTCCATTACCGAGGCTCCATTGGATACCTCACAAACTCAACATCCCCTGAAATTGCCACCACTTTCTAGGTGTCTGTTTTAGTCTTCAGTCAAGTCTATCACTGTGCTCTACTAATAGATCTCAAGGGAGGAGAATTTTCATAGATACATAAGTGTGGTAATTTTATTAATGTTATTGAAGTACAGTATTTGATACAAAAGTGTGGTATTTGATTGTTTGGAAAATTAGCTGATTGGAAAATTTTCACAAGATTTTAAAATTTGAATTTACTAGATCCTTCTCAATTTTAAAGTTTGAATTTACTAGATCCTTCTCGGTGGATAATAGAATGGGATGCTTAATATATAAATAACATATAAACTTAAAACAGAATCCAACCATTCTGTTTGAGGAAGAGAAGATGGTGTATTATGAAAATCTTTCTATTATTCTCCCATTCCATTATCTTTTCACTGTATTGTGACAATATTTCTGTTCTCTTATTTTATTTTCACTGTATTATGACAATAATCGTTGGCCTCCTCGTCTCAACAATGCTTTTGAATAAGAGGCTCTGCTTAGATTCATTTATGCAATCACTGCAAATTCTGATCCCTCCCAACTTTTTTACAGCGGAAATTCATAATACATATACCTTTTTGATTTTTGTTCTTGCCAGCATGTACTTTGAGATGCTTGTTATCGGTTGGACACTAAAGAACCTGTTGATATAAACTCTTCTATTTGGCTTCATACTTGCACAGAGTGGGTCCGTGTGTTTGGACTCAACTTATTTCTTTTATCAGGATTTCTGATTTATTTATTACAAATGTTCACTTGAATTGACCAATATAGTAAAGGGTTGAGTCCAACAAGTGGACATGAAGAACATATAACCTTCTTGTTAGTCCACTCTGATGAAACATCAAAAAATGATATGATATGAAAT
Source organism: Picea sitchensis (assembly GCA_010110895.2). NCBI lineage: Eukaryota > Viridiplantae > Streptophyta > Pinopsida > Pinales > Pinaceae > Picea > Picea sitchensis. The sequence continues at coordinate 289,681 of SNQJ01S0002772.1, read as the reverse complement.
TTGAACGGTACAATATCTTGGGCTTTGTTAATATTTTTAATCTTCAAAAACTATATAATTAAAAAAAAATTTTATTAAAAAAGCATTAAAACTTTTTTAAAGTTGTCATTTTATGTGAACGTGCAATTGATTTTAAAACTAACATACTAATATGGTATATTAATATGAAAATTGTAAACTTTTCCCCCTTAATTCGTATAAAAAGTAAGTTTAAGTTTTTATTAATCTAGCTGGCGTTCAAGAGGTAAATTTATGTCATGGAATTTAAACCATGTTTTCTATTGTTTTTGCATTAATTTCTATATCAAGCATATAGAGAAATAAACTGAGCGTTATCTAGTTTTCTTCAATAAATTTCCTTTTTGTTTATAGCATGCCCACCACCCAGATCTTTTAAAAACATTGCAGGCCGTGGTTCACCAGTTGTCAACATTTCTTTTAAATTACCCTAGACTCTTATTGGTTTGTATGCTCTCTTAAATCTGTTCTCTCTCATTTTCCTTTTTCTTGTCTTGCACTCCAGGTAGTCTTTGTATTCTCAATCATTGCCACAGAATACCAATAAAATTATAAATTGCAGCTTACAATTCAAAGCGGTTTGGTAACAATTATCAAAGTTTACCAACTTTTTTGTCTCCTTCCGGTGTCACTAGTCACATATGCCACCTTCGCATTCTGTTCCAATGTGAATAATTAAATGTCAAATAGACTTTTTGGCATTCAATGTACAAAGAATGGAAAGTGACTGACATTATACCCTTGTGCTCCAAGGTATGAAAAAATATAAGTTTAATAGATAAAAGTGTTATCTACATGTGTGTGGGGTATAGTGACAAGCAGTGAGGTGATTGAGCTTGTATTAACAAGAACACCTCGGTTCAAAACCCCTTTGAGTGGATACAGATGAGGTTAGTGGCAATTTTTGAGTGATTTTGATGGAATAAAAATGCTTCTCATAGTGTGTCCGCTTAGCCTAATAACAACTGTGTGATTCCCCAACAAAGAAAAAAACAAAAAAAAAGGAATACAAATGTAGAGTTCCTTGTAGTAATAGTTTTGATCTTTTTGGACCCCTCCTTGCATCTCTAATTAAAAAAAATGGCACCCTTAGGATGTCAAATTTAATTGCTCTTCTGTTTGGGTACTTAGAACTCCTACATGCTCTGTCAGTATGATGCAAAACCTATGTTGCACTAGTTTTTAGGATGGGGGGACAACGGAGAGGCATCCACAAGACAACTAGAGCACACCTCCACAATTTTGACGGGATGACATATATATATTAAAAAATATTTGAAAAGTTAGAATTCACCATAAATATTTGTACTTGCTTGTAAGCATAATAGTCTATATTGTATAGTATTATGCACAACCCTTGCACTTACTGGTTTTGAAAAATCTTGGGCAATTAAGAATATGGTTGAGGGACATTCCATCATTGACACCTAGACATGAGCAAAATACAGTTTAGCTTTAGGACACTTAAGTGTTACTATTTTCAATTTGCAATAAGGTCCATGAAGTCTCTATGAGACAAATGTCTGTTTATGTAACAACGTTTCTTTCTCATATTTCTTGTTTATGGTATTTATGTTAAAATACATTCCTTTCTCAATAGGTTTTGTGGATTTTTACATCTGTGTTGAAAACCACTACAAAATACTTTGGGATATACATGCTTGCATTATGTAAAGATACTAGATTCATAATTTAGATAAAGAAGGTGATTGAAGATGAACTTTTTCAAACCTTTAGTACCCAATCCAAGTCACTACTATTTGATTGTTTCCACAATGATTGAGGTTGGGATAATGGAAGAACTGGACTTGAATAACTCTTGGGCACCCCTGTACAATATGTAAAAGCTAAGATGACCCCAAAAAGGAGAAGAACAAGAACAGTAACCACAAGGATCAAACCTTTGAGATATTGCATTTCTTGTTTGTTGAGATGGAGGCTTTGCTCGCTGTAATGATGTCATTGAAAAGACAATAGTTAAATCAACAAGAACCCAAATCAAAACCTAACTTACAAAACCTGTGTTTTGAGCTACAACTTGTACATATCAAACTTAGATTCGGTATAATATGAAAAAAATGGATGGGATAAATGATCATATTATCTAATCATCAATGCCCATTGTCAAAACCAAAGATACATGCCCGCAACATCCTGGCAGTCTACCAGGAACATCCTGAAATCTGCCTAGAATGCCCCCAAAATCTGTCCTGAACACCCATGAAAGATGCCTAAAATGTCTTGGGTATGGCCAACAAGTCCCTGAGTCCTTGATGAAGTCCCTGGCAGATTGGGGATGTTTCCTATGGGTCCCCAAGTCCCTAAAACATTGGAATGGCAGGTATGTTTTTTTTTAGGGGGGCGAGATGGGTCCCTATGCAACATAGTGTGAAACTCTCTACCATTTTTTTGTAGAAATTTCAAACCCCAACCCGGTTTCAAGTCTCAATGAGACAACATAGTTTAATTCACCAACCCACATTGCAATTTTCAGCTGCAAATTAGTTAGCAGAAAATATATAACTCATGAACCGAAACACATGAAGTCTGGAACAACAAATAACTCAGAAATAAAACACACCTAGAAAATGAACACAAAGATTTTTGGTCCAAAAATCAAGACCCTAGAAAAACCCGCAAGGGGAAAACCACTGAGAGAGGGGAGGCTTTTATTATTCAGAGCTCAGGAAGAAATTGTGTTACAACAATCATCTTCAGGAAATAAAACTCAAACTTATCTCATTTTTTGTGCCCACACAACCTAGGAAATAGTGCCAATCAACTCCTCAATTTATGTACCCAGAAATACATATACAATATGGTTGTCACAACATTAAATGTTGCATGGTCTACCTCAAAAAATGTGCATGCTTGTTGAAATAATTTTCCAAAAATTTATGACTATAATCTGCCTTGATTTTTGTGCCAGTCTCACCCAAAAATTCGTACATTCCACTTCCTCAATTTTTGTGCCAAGTATCAGCGGTATGGTTTTCCCAAAATCTGTACAGTACGACCTCAGTACTCTGCTGTACTTTCCCTCCTCAATTTTCATGCCAGAAACAACCTTGGGATGCATGCTCTAGTCTACAAATGGACTTCTTCTCCTCAACTCGACTCTCTCTCTCTCTCTTGTGCTCTCCAAGTGTCATGAAGAATGCCAAAAGAATGGGGCGCCTCCTTCCCTAATTCAAATCAATGAGGGAAGTTGAAGAGTCATCTAATCTAATGATGGAGAATATATTAGATCAATAGTGGTGATTAAGAAGCCCTTTAGTCGCCCACTTCACTAACTTATCATAAGGTCACTTTTAATTTCACATCTCATGAAATTAATGCACTAGGGACCACATTGGACACTTTCTCACCCCTAGGCGCCTAGGTGATGAGAAACACTTGTCCTTGGTACTTTTTAATTTAATTTAACACTCCCTCTTACCGAGGAAAGTGTTCCTTACCACCCAAAAGCTTATCTCTGAAAGGTACAAACTTGCCTCTCCCCAAAGCTTTAGTGAGGATGTTCACCACCTGCTCAGCTGTGGATATAAAATGTAGCTCAACTGCTCCTCTCTGAACATAATCCTAGATGAAGTGATATCTAATATCGATGTGTTTAGACCTGTCATGGAAAATTGGATTCTCATAGAGTTTGATGCAACTCTGATTGTCACAGTAAATCACTGTGGGCCTCATCTGCACCCCAAATATCCCAACCAACAACGTGCGAAGCCATATGGCCTCACAAATGGTCTGACTGGCTGCCATATACTCAGCCTCTCCAGAACTCAAAGCCACTGACTTTTTCTTCTGACTGAACCAAAAAACCACTGTCGAGCCCAATCCAAAGAAACAACTTGAGGTACTCTTCCTGTCACTGACACATCTTGCCCAATCAGAATTTGTGTAGCCAATCAATCTGACTCCATCCCCTCTCTCATAATTGAGGCCATAATCCAGCGTACCCTTAAGGTACCTGAGCACATGTTTTGTTGCCACCCAATGCACTCTCCGAGGCTCCACCATAAACTAAGAGAGTTGACAACAAAACAAATATCTGGTTTGGTGTTGACCAGACACATCACCAAACTAATCAACTGATAATACAACGTGGGATCAACCAACTTTGACTCAGAAGAATGAATCTTATTCCAGTTGGTTATCATGGGTGTGGACATGGGACTACAATCCTCCATCCAGAATCTCCTTAGAATGTTAACAACATATCTTCCCTGTCCCAAAAAGATGTGTCTAGGCTCCTGCCAAACCTCCAATCCCAAGAAGTAGTGCATCAGTCCAATGTCTTTCATCTCGAACTGTAATGCAAGGCTCTCCTTGCAACCAACTATGAGTCTGTCAGCCCCTGTAATGAAGAGATCATCCACATATAGCACAAGAATGAGAGGATCCTCTCCAACCACAATGTAATAAAGGTTGGGATCCGCCTCACTCTTCTCGAAAACCATTTGTTGCAAGTATGTATCTATCCTCAAATACCAAGATCTAGGAGCTTGCTTCAACGCATACAAATCCTTCTTCAGTATGCACACATGAGAATATCTCCCACACACCTCAAAGCCCTGTGGATGCTCTACATACACCTCCTCTATGAGACCATTCATAAATGTGGTCTTCACGTCCATCTAATGGATCTTCCAACCCATCTCTACTGCAATGGAGATCATTTCCCTGATCAAGGTATATCTGGAAAACGGAGTGAAGGTCTCATCATAGTCTACTCCCTCTACCTATGAGAACCCCCGAGATACAAACCGATCTTTGTACTTCTCAATGCTGCCATTAACATCATACTTGATTTTGTAGAGCCACCTGGAAGTCACCACTAACTTCCCCTCAAGTCTCGGAACCACCTCCCAAACATCATTCTTCATGATGGAATTGTACTCTTCCACCATGGTGTCCTTCCAGACCCGCTGACTTGCTTCCTCCTCAAAAGTGGAAGGCTCAAACTCTCTGATGTTGCTCACCATCACAAGATAGTTGCAAAACCTCTCAGGAGGTTTATTCTCCCTCACAGTCTGCCTAGGATTCCCCACAGATCCCTGTGCTTCCTTCAAAGTGTCTTGAATCCACTTGGGCTTCTTCTTCTCTGAAGTAGCACCATGTGGAGGGGAATCCTCCTCCTCAATCCCACCACCTGAAGACTATGTACCTAAAGATGATCCTGAGGTCGTCTGAGAACCAATAGACTGAGAAACAATACCTTGTAAATTGGTAGCCTGAGGACACACCAACAATGAATAATCCTTCTCGAACCTGTGGGTAAACTCCTCCACATCTACTGAAGCTACAACTTGCTTCTTCTTCTTTTTAGGACACTATCCAACATAGTGCCCAAACTTGTGACAAGAAAAGCACTTGAATTTTCTCATGTCTTTCTTCCCTTACCTTTCTGCTTGTTCCTCCCTTGGAACCCTTCTTGGATTTGTTATTTCCTTTAGTTGCAAGTGCCACGTTCTCCTCTTCATTACTTGTAGATGAACTCCCATGCACATAGCCTCTTCAAGTTTCCTCCTAAATGAAGTCATCCCAAAGACGGTCCCACTTGGGAATATTTTCCCTTGCCACAATTCCCTCAACAAAGATAGCCCATTGTTTGGTTACCCCATTTAAATAAATCCTCACTAGTTCACTGTCAGCAACAACCTCCCCAACAACACCAAGTTCATCCCTCATCTGAGTGAGCTTGGTAAGATAGGTGGAAACACTTTCAATATTGGTCATTTTAATGCTCTTTAGTTTCTCCCTCAATACCATTTTCCGATTTTCATTGGAACTCTTGTAAAGCTTGGTTAAGGATTCCCACATCTCATAGGCATTCGACTTCCTGGTCACATGTGGAATCACATGGTCGTTAATGGCATCAAGGATAAGTCTTTTGGCCTTAATGTTATTTTTGGTGTAGGCAGCCAAAAGAGTAACCTCCGTAAGCACCATCACGGGATTTGTTTGTGAGTTCTCCACAATATCCTACAACTCACACTCTTGCAAAAACAACACAATCCTCTCCTTCCATGAGCTGAAATTAGCATCTCCATCCAATCTGTCTTCAACCCTTAAACCGGTGGCCATTGACCCTCTCAATTGAAACACAATCCCACAACTTTTATCCTAGTGAAGTACCTCCTCTTCTTAGCAAAATCCTTGTTCTATGTGGCTGATATATTTATACTCTTCACACTTTCCAGCTCTATTACCATGTAGAAATTTCAGACCCCAACCCGGTTTCAGTCTCAATGAGACAACATATTTTAATGCCCAACCCACATTGCAATTTTCAGCTACAAATTAGTTAGTAGAAAATATATAACTCATGAACTAAAACACATGAAGTCTGCTACAACAAATAACTCATAAATAAAACACCTAGAAAATGAACACAGATTTTTGGTCAAAAAATCAAGACCCTGGAAAAACCTGCAAGGGGAAAACNTGTCAGCAACAACCTCCCCAACAACACCAAGTTCATCCCTCATCTGAGTGAGCTTGGTAAGATAGGTGGAAACACTTTCAATATTGGTCATTTTAATGCTCTTTAGTTTCTCCCTCAATACCATTTTCCGATTTTCATTGGAACTCTTGTAAAGCTTGGTTAAGGATTCCCACATCTCATAGGCATTCGACTTCCTGGTCACATGTGGAATCACATGGTCGTTAATGGCATCAAGGATAAGTCTTTTGGCCTTAATGTTATTTTTGGTGTAGGCAGCCAAAAGAGTAACCTCCGTAAGCACCATCACGGGATTTGTTTGTGAGTTCTCCACAATATCCTACAACTCACACTCTTGCAAAAACAACACAATCCTCTCCTTCCATGAGCTGAAATTAGCATCTCCATCCAATCTGTCTTCAACCCTTAAACCGGTGGCCATTGACCCTCTCAATTGAAACACAATCCCACAACTTTTATCCTAGTGAAGTACCTCCTCTTCTTAGCAAAATCCTTGTTCTATGTGGCTGATATATTTATACTCTTCACACTTTCCAGCTCTATTACCATGTAGAAATTTCAGACCCCAACCCGGTTTCAGTCTCAATGAGACAACATATTTTAATGCCCAACCCACATTGCAATTTTCAGCTACAAATTAGTTAGTAGAAAATATATAACTCATGAACTAAAACACATGAAGTCTGCTACAACAAATAACTCATAAATAAAACACCTAGAAAATGAACACAGATTTTTGGTCAAAAAATCAAGACCCTGGAAAAACCTGCAAGGGGAAAACCAGTGAGAGAGGGGAGGCTTTTATTATTCAGAGCTCGGGGAGATTTTTTCTTACAACAGTCATCTTCAACAAATAAATCTCAGGCTTATCTCATTTTCTGTGCCTACACACAACCTAGGAAACTATGCCAATCAGCACCTCGATTTATGTGCCCATAAATCCGTACATAGTATTGTTGTCACAACATTAAATGTTGTACGGTCTGCGTCGAAAAATGTTCTTGCTCGCTGAAATAATTTTCCAAAAATTTATGACTGTAATTTGCCTCGATTTTTGTGTCACTCTCACTCAGAAAATCGTACATTCCACTTCCTCGATTTCTGTGCCAAGTATCAGCTGTATGGTCTACCCAGAATCCATACAGTACGGCCTCAATACTCTGTTGTACTTTCCCTCCTCAATTTGCATGCCAGAAACAACCTTGGGATGCATGCTCTATTATGCAAATGGACTTCTTCTCCTCAGCTTGACTCTCTTTCTCTTGTGCTCTCCAAGTCTCATGAAAAATGCCAAAATAATGGGGCGCCTCTTTTCCTAATTTGACTCAATGAGGGAAGTTGAAGAGTCATCTAATCAAATGTTGGAGAATAGATTAGATCAACGGTGGTGATTAAGAGACCATTTAGTCACCCACTTCATTAACTTATCATAAAGTCACTTTTAATTTCACATCTCAGGAAATTAATGCAGTAGGGACCACATTGAACACTTTTTCACCCCTAGGAGCCTAGGTGATGAGAAACACTTGTCCTTGGTACTTTTTAATTTAATTTAACAATTTTCTCTTGGTTTTGTCATCTTACTATTTGATTCCTCGATTGTTATTGGTTCAATTATGCTGAACTATATTTTGTTGCTTTTGTTGGTGTCAGGTATATCATCTAGATTTACCACCTAATACATTTAATTTGTCAACCCAGGGGTCTGAATGTTTTACAGGCTACTGTGCACTGTATGTGCAGATTGTGCTTCTTTCAATATCGATCATGCAAGTAAACGATCATTGCAGTAACATAAAGAACATAGACTAGATTGTTGGTACTTAAACATAAATATTTGTAACATTCAAATGAAGCAAGAAACTTTAAATGAAGTAAAACACACAGATATAACAGATTCCACACAAAACCACAACAAAACTATATCATAGGCTGACAACACATGACCAGAAGAGCGGGCCCAACTCCCCGATCAGGGCTGCAGTGAACTAACTGCCACGAAAACTCAGAAACTCAGGAGAAACTCGATTTTCATTAAATAAAATGAGATTACATAGGTTGCAGTGTTGATACAAGATAACTCTTAGCTAGCTGACTAACTGGATAATCCTTCTCTATCTCTGTTCGACCTATTATACAATTCGTGGAGCACAGAGTGTCTCAAGATTAAGGTAACAACTCTTCCTAAAAATACACAAAGGATGAACCGATTAACAAAACCTAATGTTGGACCATGGAACAGGTCCTCTTTTGCATCTTCAACCCGCGGACTGTGCTGCATCCATGATCGCATCATCTTGCCAAACTGTGTTTACTCTGTTCCTGTGAGATTTCATAGATTAGTGATTCGCTTTGGTAAACCCCCAACCAATCTCTAACATTTTTTAACTAATACACACAATGACATAATAAAGGTGCATTCTTACTCTTGTGGTTGCACACAATAGCTCAAGGAATATAAAAATTGAGGTAAATAAGGATAGAAAAAGGTTGTAGAAAACAAGCAATTTCATGGGCCAACATCTCCCCCAAACTTTAGTCACATGCACGTCCTCGTGTAGGCTGTCACTTTCATAGATCTGGGTTGGAACCTTGATGCTGGGCATGGAGTTCTGCTATGCCATATGCCTCAGCCATATCTGTCCCTGGAAACGTATATCCCCCGGTCAATATTATATCCTTCCACCATTCTCCCTGGACCTTGTAATCAGTTCGATATTTATCAAGTGGCATCCAGATGATGGGGAATGAAAATCTCAAACCTAGCCATCGAACCCCACAAAACCTCATACATCTTATATACCTGGATATTCTTTCCATGGCTCTGTGAAAATTGGGAGCCCCAAATGATTCCCGTTCCCTGATAGCAGGGGGTGATAAGGCCCATCTCTGGTCACAGCTTTCAAGTACCTCTTCCTTTCAATGGGTCAATTGTTTAATGCAAAGCTCAACACACCATTGCTGTGTAGTTTCCATATTCTGTGGCGAATTGGGAATCTGTCTGTAATAGTTATGTTTGCTGATGATCTGTGTAACTTGAAAGTTCTCCATTCTAACCTGAAGGGGCTTGTGTACCTGATTTTCCTTGAAAGAATCAAGTGCCTTCTTCCACTTCACTTGGTTAATGGTGTAGGAAAGGAAGGCTCTCAATTGGACATCTCCCACATAAGGAACTGGATTGAATTTTTGATCATCTCTTAGCAGGTAGTTGTGCATGTACAGTTCACACATGAGATGTTGTGTGAGGATTTCATGACTTCTCAAGGTCCTAAGAAATTGTATGGGGTCTTTACTATTATAAACCATCTCCTAGTAAATACATTCTAGACAGAAAAATAAATATTTTTCATGAAGGAATAGTGCATAGTTGAGAGAAGGGGAGCGACACATTACTACCTGTTGGGTGATATCATACATATTTTGTTTGTCATCTCTTAACCTTTGTATCTGTGCCTCCAGCTCTGTAATATTTTCCTTCTATTTCTTTCCCTTGTTCCTCTATTCTTCCAACTCTTCCTCATAGTCACCAATGACTCTAGCATCCTGCTCCCTTATTTATTTCAATGTCCTTAGGTGTACTAAAGAGGGGACAACCCCTGTTTGAAACCGAGCTACAGTTTTCTCCGAGCTACAGTTTTCTTTCAACAAAACTACCTGAGCTTCAGTTGTATATATCATTGGCTCATCTTGAGTAGATGTTGTTATTGTGGAAGTGTGCAAAATAGGCTCAGTTTGAGTGGTTACTGGTACTATAGAGGTGTGCAAGATAGGCTCGTTCTGAGTAGCTACTATATGCAACACCGACTCAGTTTGAGTAGTTGTTGTTACTCTGGGAGTATTGATAGTTTGAGTAGTTGCTGATACTGTGGGAGTATCGACAGTTTGGGTAGCTACCAAAATGGTTTCCTTGACATTTCTCCTCACTGCTTCCTTGGCAATTCTTTTGTATCTTCGTGATCGTTTCTTCAGTCGGAGCACCTGATTCTTTAGCTCGGCATTCTCAATCCTCAATTGCAGACTTTCTCTAAAGGCTGTCCTATAACGGTCTTAAATAGGGGTTCTTCTCCTTGCACAAAATTCGACAAATTCCTGTTTGACAGGAATTTCTTCAGCCCATCCCCTAGGAGGAACCTCATTCTGAGCTTCATTTCTTGCAGCCTCTATGCCTGGCTCTTGTTTAATTTGAACTTCTCCTGGAATAGCAAGACCCAACTCAGGTTCAAGTTTTTTAGAAGTAACATGCTCTGACATTGGTTCTTGTGTAACAACGTTAGTCATTTCTTACTCACAAACTAGAGGAGTAGCTGTTGTGTCTTCAAAAATAGGGTTTTTAGGAACGACTTGTTCTGACGTTGGTTCTTGTGTTACAACGTCAGTCATTACCTACTCATCGATGGGAGGAGTAGATGCACCATCTTCACAGATAGGAAATTCAGGAAGTTCTGGCGTTGGTTCTTGTGTGACAGCGTTAGTTACCTCTTGTTCATAGATTGGAGGAGTAGCAACATTCCTCTCCTACTCATCAAACGAAGGGGTATCAACATCCATCTCATGATCATCTGTGGGTGAAATAGCAACGTCCCTTTCTTGTTCGTCTGCTGAGGGAGTAGAAACATATCTTTCTTGTTCATTTGATGAGGGAGTAGCAACATCTCTTTCTTGTTCAGGAAAAGGGTTTGGAGAAATAGAACCCTATGCTTCCTCTTCTTCTGAATCCAGGTTAATGACCTGCTTCATTCCCCCAACTTCTCTAACTTCCACTAATGGTTTCCTTGTTTCCTCATCTTCGTTCGAGGATGATTCTTGTGTATCAACACCGGTTCTCTACCCTTCTGCAATAGTTTCAGCAACCTCTGCTAACCTGCTCAGCCCATCTCTCTTTGCTAGGGTTTATGCTACTTCTGGAATAAGTTCTGCCAATTCCTCTTCTGAGAGTCTTATGAACTGTGGCCAAATCACAGGGGTTCAATCTAGCGCATTCATGATTAGTAGCTTAACAAGGCCATGATTTGTGAGGGTTTTGAGTGGTTGGCATGAGCGCTAAGTTGCTCGTGCCATCCGCTGAACATTATTCCACATAAAATAGGGCATGTTTATGCGTTGTTGTAAACACAGAGATGTGAGCAATTTAAGATGATATTTATAAATGGTAGAGGGGCGGCCTTCACATGTCACATACCTTATGATGAACAGTGTTACCTCGGCCCATGGGGGTGACAGAGAAGTCTGTTCGTATCCTTTCCCTTTCGGCTTTACTTCTTCGCCCTCATGCAAAAACAGTTTTGGAAATTCCAGGAGTGGTGTTTTCCGGACAAACCTTCGTTGACCGTTTATTGGCAACCCACTAGCTGCTGCAATGGTTTCCTCCATGACTCTGATTTTTAATCCGCAGACCATGGAGGAGTGGCCATCCAAATTTTGGGCGAATTCTGCTGTAATGTCTATATCAAATCCCTATAACCTCTCGAAATACACGTCCCAACATGCATTCTGGAAAATTTGCCAGACTTCCAGATTTCGACGGACCTGTGTAGTATTTGTTGGCTCATACCTTACTGCTCCACCACCCATTCTGTTCTGTTGACTGTGCCTGCTCGAGGAGTACCGGCGACCAGTTTAGGAGAAACAACAGGCAAAACAATTTTGCGGAAAATGTGTTGTGGAAAGAGTCATGGATTTATTTATTTATTTTTAAATTAAATGATGTGGCAGGTAAGTAATGATGACGATATGACAATGAATTTAATATCTTGGCAGATGATTGACGTTTTGGTGGTTGTGTCCAATCGCGATGTGTACAACGACGTTAGAAAGATTTGAGTAATGATTGCAAAATCATGTGATTAAAGGTGATTAAAGAGGGTAATGATTACTCTTTGGGAAAAGACATAAAATCTCCCCCAAACTTAAAGTGAAGACCGTCCTCAGGCACGAATGCCTATGCCATGTGTAATATTACCCAAATCCGTTAAAGTTGGTTGAGGACATAATTGGCGACTCACCTATTATGGAGAAGCATCATCGCAGGAATAGCATCATCTACAGTCGCAGAATATGACAATGTCGAATCGAGTGGCGACATCGGAAGTGGTGACAGCTGAAATATCGGTATCCACATTGGCGGGAGTGTAGATGAGTAGCTGCAACCACAGTAGTAGCGGTAGGAGTAGCGGAAACTAGAGAGTAGTGGCGACTAGAGTAGCGACAAACAAAGAGTAGCGGAAGCTCGTACAATGGCGATTTTGAAGTAACAACACTCGAAGTAGTAGTGACTGGAGTAGCGACAGCTCGGAGTAGTGGCATATTGGAGTAGCAGCAGCTCAAAGTAACAAAATTGGACACATCGGCATATTTTTTTGAATAACGACATCCGGAGTAGCAGCGACTGGAGTAGAGGCAACTTGGAGTAGCGACAAACGAAGAAGCAGCAGCTCAGAGTAATGACATCGGACACATCGACATTTTTTGAATAACGACATCTGGAGTAGCAGCGACTGGAGTAGCAGCAGCTCGGAGTAGCGGCAACCGGAGTAGCAGTAGCTTGGAGTAATGGCATCAGACACATCGACATTTTTTTGAATAATGACATCCGGAGTAGCAGTGACTGGAGTAGCGACAGCTTGGAGTAGCGACAACCAAAGTAGCAACAACTCGTAGTAGCGGCAACTGTAGAGGCTGTGTAATTTTTTTTTAATTCCAAAGATGCTTTTGCCAATTTCAACTGTCTAGAAAGGTACCTACAACACAAATTTATTAGAAAAATGTTTATTTATTTATTTTTATTTTTTTTTATTCAAGATGAGGAGGCAGAGGGAGGATCCTCTGTACTAATGATTTCCAAATCAGTTTGATCAGAAATTCGTTTGACAAAGGAGGCTTTAGAAGTTGGTTTATGATATATTCTGAGGCGATGTCCATTTGCTATCAGGGGAGTACGTGCCTCGTCTATTGTTACCAGTCTAACAGTCCCATTGTCAAATACCTTGTCAACTTTGAATGGCCCTATCCACCTTGAGAAGAGTTTTCCCTTGAAATCCTTGAATTGGGAATCATAGAGTAATGCCCAATCCCCTCTTTGAAATGTCTTCTTCTTGATAAACCTGTCATGCCATCTAGCACGTTGGTCCTGGATTGTAGCATTATTCTAGACAGCCACTAATCAAATTTAATCTAGCTTGTTTAACTACTCCAGATGATGTTTTTGGGCTTCTGAAAGATCCAAACCTACTTCTAGGGTTGTTCTAAGTATTTTAATTTTGAACTCTATGGGAAACAAAGGATATTTTCCATAGACAAGCTCATATGGAGAAAATCCCATTGTATTTCGCCAAGTTGTCCTGTATGCCCACAGTGCTTCAGGCAACTTTTCCGCCCAATCTCGACGATGACTTGCTACAGTTTTTGTGAGGATATTTTCCAGTACCTTATTTGTGCTCTCGACTTGACCATTTTCCTGGGGATGGTATGGAGTTGTTATCTTGTGCTTGATCCCATATTTCTTCATTAACCCTGCTATCATATGTGATGTGAACTGTGCTCCTCCATCTGAGACTATTTCTCTAGGGGCTCCATATCGAGAAAAAATTTCTTCGAACAGGAAGTTTGAAACTGCCTGCTCGATTTCTTTTACAACTGCCTTCGCCTCAGCCCACTTTGTTACATAATCTGTGCAGACTAGAATATGGACTTTCTATTGTGAGGGGGGATGGAATGGTCCCATGAAATCAATGGCCCATTTTTCAAAGGGCTCAAGGGCTACCTGGGGGTTCAAGGGCATTTCATCTACTTTACCAGGCTGCCCCATTCGTTGGCAGCTATCACACCCCCAGACATACTTCCTTGAATATTGAAAAATAATGGGCCAGTAATACCCCATTTGCAACACTTTGTGACCTGTTCGTTTATCTGCAAAATGTCCTCCACATGGACCATCATGAGCAGCCTTCAAGACATCATAAATACCATCTTCTCCTATGCAGCATCGGATTTGTTGGTCAGGCCCAGTGTAAAAGAGGAATCCCTCAATCCATGTGTAACGGTCACTATGATGAATGATCTTTCTCCGTTCCCTATAAGGAAAATGTTGAGGCACCTTTCCTGTAGCAAGATAGTTAGCAATATCTGCATACCATGGAACATGAGTAGAAATTGCAAAAAGATGTTCATCTGGGAAACTATCTTCTACAGGTTCCCCTTGTGTATCATTTTCTAATCTAGACAAGAAATCTGCAACTACATTATCCTTCCCAGGGCGATCCATGATGGTGATATCAAATTCTTGCAGTAATAGTAACCATCTCATGATCCGACCCGGGGTTACAGGTTTGTTCATGAGATACCTGATGGATGCATGACCTGTGTGCACAAAAGTGGGATAACCAGTAATATAGTGTCGGAATTTATTAACAACATAAATGACTGCTAAGAATTCCTTTTCTGTTACCGTATAATTTAGTTCAGCTGGAGTCAAGTTCTTGCTGATGTAGTATATTGCATATGGTTTCTTGTCCTCCTGGTGTCCCAAAACAACTATCACTGCCATGTGAGAAGCGTCGGCTAAAATATGAAATAGAAGCTTCCAATCTGGTCCTCGAAGTATCAGAGCCTTACAGACCAGTTCTTTAATTTTTTGAAATGCGGTCTCACATTCATTTGTCCACACGAATTCTGCATCTTTGGTTATTAACTGAAAAAGAGGGTGTGCTATTTTAGAATTTTTTTCTATGAAACGTCTGTAATAGCCTGCATAACCAATGAAACTGCGTACCTGTGTTGGTGTCCTAGGTGTAGGAAAATGCAGTATTACCTCTACCTTGGCAGGATCAACTTGGATCCTTGATGCTGAAAGTAAGTGTCCCAACACAACCCCTTCTTCCATGAGCATGTGACACTTTTCCGTGCTAAGAGAAACATGCATTTGTTTGCATCTTTTAAGTACTTTTTGCAGATTTTCCAAGGCTTCTTCGAAGGAATCCCCATAAGGAGTGAAGTCATTCATGTAGATTTCAACACTGTCATTGACTAAATCAGAGAAGATCCCCAGTATTTCCCTTTGGAAAGTAGCAGGTGCGTTACAAAGGCCGAATGGAAGAACTATGTATGCAAAGGTCCCCCAGGGGCTCGTGAAAGTATTCTTGTCCTGGTCTTCGAGAGCTATCTGGATCTGATTATACTTGCTGAACCCATCTAGGAAGGAGAAAAACCTCTTCCCGACTAATGTGTCAAGGACTTGGTCAATAAAGGGAAGAGGAAAATGGTATTTTTGAGTTTCTTTATTCAATTCCCGATAATCGACACAAATCCTCCACTTTCCATTCTTCTTAGGAACAATGACCAGTGGGGATACCCATTGACTATCCGATATTGGGTAGATGAATCCCACATCTAATAGTTTCTGCAGCTCATCTTTGACAATCTGTTTCAAAGCGGGATTCATTCTCCTCTGTGGTTTTCTAATGGGTTGAAATCCCTCTTGAATGTATATGTGATGGGTACATCAATCAATGGGAATTCCTTTCATATCTGTATATTCCCAGGCGAAGGCCTCTTTCTGTTCCTGAAGAATTTTAAGTAATTTCTCGGACTGTGTGGGTGAGAGATCAGGATTGACATTCAATGTCTTTCCTGGTTCAATTTCAACAGGGACACTATTGTGTGGTGCAATTGGGATAGTCTCGATCTCAGTTTCATATTCAGGAGTGTCCTGTTCATTACAGTTCATAACTGATTCGAGAAATGACCAGGTAAGATTGGGAATGGAGTCAGAGTCACTGATGAAGGTGTTGATGGTATCATCCTCCATCTCATTCTTAAAACAAAGGTCCTCACTAATGGTAAGGATTGGTCTTATCTCTTAATCAATATCCAACCTTTTTATAGGTGAGTATTTCTGTAATAGGGTGAGTCCATGTCCTTTTGATGAACTTGGTTCTGCAGGAGGGTACAGAGTAAGGTTCTTAGTATCCCCTCCATTAGATATCACCATATCTCCTGGACGAAAACCAATATAGATGTCTATTGTTGCATGCCAAGGTCTCCCAAGGATCAAAGGATGCCCTCCAAATGGGGATTGCATTTGTAAAAATAGGAGATCAACAGGGTACTGACATGAATATACCGAAATGGTTATGTCTTCCAATTTGCCTATTGGTTTAACAGTAGACCGGTCTGCCAATTCCATAATGGTAGGCGTGGGTTTGAAATCGTGCAGACCAAGGATGGTTGTAGTTGCAGAAGTTGTAACATTAATTGCAACTCCCATATCTACTAATACATTTGGAATGTTAACCCCATTTATCTGCACAGTTAGAATAGGGTTCCCTGGGTCTCCATACTTAATAGGTATAGACTTTCCTAACATAATGTCTGACAATTTCCCCATGACATGGATAGTAATTGGATCCTTAGGATTCCTTCCAGGTTTCTTAGAACAATGTTCCTTGATCGTTTTCGCATAAATTGGCACATCTCTCATTGCTTGGAGTAAGGGAATTCTAATGAATAAATTCTGCAGTTCCCCCAAGAAGTCAAATTCAGGATGAGGATGTTGTTTTGCTAGAGATAGTCTTTCTGGGTAGGGGGGATTATTGTGATGTTCCTTAGTGATAGGGTTCTGAGGAGGAAATTTTTGGTTCACAGGGTTTTTAAGTTGCCTATCTTCCTTCTCATATTATGAATCTGGAAATTCATTATCAATTTGCTCAATAATTATTGGTGAATTCTTGGCATTCACTACCCTACCCGATCTAAGATTTAGTTCATTACATCCCAGGGTAGAAATTCCATAAGCAGGAAGGTTGAGTGTCTCAACCTGCTAAGCTCCTTTATTATTTGGATTGGGGTTGGATTGGACAGGCATTTGTGGCCAAAGAGGAGGGTTATTAGTAGAAACACTAGGGGGAAACTGTAATTGTTGTTGTTGTTGGAACTGTTGTGGTGGCATAGTCTGAGGAAGTTGATTATGGTTTATTTGATTAGGGCCACGCTAGTTCTGGGACCATGGGTCAATTGAATTATTCTGTGGGGGCCATGGTTGCCAAGAAGTGGGATATTGGTATTGATAATTTTGTGGCTATGATGGTGAAAAAGGCATGGTTTGAGATCTGAAATTTGAAGTATTGAAATACTGAGAGAATTCTTGAGGCATACCTTGATTTATGTTCTATGGTCATGGTTGTCATGGATTTTTTGGTCCCATAAAATAGAGCTGATCCTTCTCTTTGTCTGCTCCCTGAAAGATCGCCTTTAATCCTGGTAAAGAAGGACATTCTCTAGTCTCATGATTCTGCTCACATATAGCGCAAATAGTGTTTAGTGGACATTCATGCTGCGAATGTTTCTTTCTGCACCTAGGACAAAAGATTGCCATGGATTTTTCTGACTCAATCTACTTCTTTTTTGCTTGTAGAAGGTCCATTTGTGAGGTTAGGGTGTTCAAAATTTCAGTCCTCAAATTTTCCAGTAGGTTCCCAAGTTTTATCTTTGTGACCCCACTGCCGGATGGTTTGGTAATTCGAGTCCCCTGCCTCTGTCTGGTTGCTCCTCGTGAAAATTGGATGCATAATTCATAGATTGAGTCAAAGTCTGACTTTGATATGTCCCCTTTTCCTACCATATTCAATAGTTTCAAGGAATATTCCCTTAATGCTCGAAGGAAGATTATTTTCAAGATATCCTTGTCTAGATCATTCTGCCCTGATCTCTGCAGACTATAATTAAAGCGTTCCAAAAAATCCTCCATGTTCTCATCCTCCTTCTGCATTATTTTAAAGATCTCCTCCTTTACATCTCGAGATTTGCAATAATCTTGGTACTTGTCATGGAAGGTTGTTTTCATTTCTTCCCAGGTAGTGATAGTTTTGCCACCTAAGCCCATGAACCATCTCAGGGCTATTCCTTTTAAAGTAGCAGGAAATATTTTTAGCTTCTGAGCATCAGAGATATAATCATACCCATGACATACAATGTCAAATTCGAATAGAAATGTGTCTGTGTCTTCAATAGATCGTCCATGAAAATTAGGTAGTGAAGAGAAGGGGATAGACTTCATGGGAGCCTCCCCTGTGATATCCCCAATTGGAAATTCAAGTGATGAGGTAGCCATACTTTTGTACTTACTTTGAGTTTTTGCAGAATTCCCACTAGGTGTTTGAGTCTGTTTATCTGTACTTCCTTGTCCCTCGATGTGCAAGTGTTCCTCAAGGTTGTCCTGGTGGGAGGATTCCCCAAAGTATTCTTCTGTTTGAACAGGTTTTCCCTGACCTAGGGGTGAATTAGATTCCCAAAAGACCCCCCCCCGGTTTTGCAACACTTCCTTGATCCCGGGGTGAAACAAATTCTTCTTCTAGCCCCAGGGTGTATTCCTCCCCTGTTTTCTTACTTGTCACCTCTTCTTCTCCAAATCCTCACATTGTTGTTGAGGAGGGTTTAGGTTGATTTACTGATTGCCCCCCGTATCTAAGCCGAGATCCTCCCCTACCAATGATTTGAGATGGTGTACTTGATCTGGTCCGAGGTGGCTGGTCTGATTTGACTTTTGCAATTATTTCCTGGATGAAAGTTTCTCTGCCCTGATCTTTTCCCCTTCCTCTTGGAGGTTTTCCTTCCCCGTGGTTTCTTCCTTTTCCCCGATCTCTCATACGAATGGTGGAAAGGAAAGAATTCAATTATCATAGGATTCTATTTAATTTCTCAGGACCCGAGGCAAGGTATAAATTTCCCTCCTCAAGACGAGAGAGTGGCCCCTAAAACAAAAAGAAGAAAGAAAAAAGAAAAAAGAAAAAAAAATAAACCCTAAGAACAAAAAAATGAGAGCAACTTAAATGGACAGGATGAGGGATTGATCCTGTGATCAATATGGATCAAAGTTTTTGCCTTTGGCAGCCTCCCCGACAACGACACCAAAATGTTGGTGTCGGGTATATCGTCTAGATTTACCACCTAATACATTTAATTTTTCAACCCAGGGGTTTGAATGTTTTACAGGATACTGTGCACTGTATGTGCAGATTGTGATTCTTTCAATATCGATCATGCAAGTAAATGATCATTGCAGTAACATAAAGAACATAGACTAGATTGTTGGTGCTAAAACATAAATATCTGTAACATTCAAATGAATCAGGAAACTTTAAATGAAGCAAAACACACAGATCTAACAGAGTCCACACAAAACCACAACAAAACTATATCATAGGCCGACAACACCTGACCAAAAGAGCAGGCCCAACTCCCCGATCAGGGCTGCGGTGAACTAACTGCCACGGAAACTCAGAAACTCAGGAGAAACTCTATTTTCATTAATAAAACGAGATTACATAGGGTGAAGTCCTGATACAGGATAACTCTTAGCTAGTTGAATAACTGGCTGATCCTTTTCTATCTCTGTTCGTCCTGTTATACAGTTCGTGGAGCACAGAGCGTCTGAAGATTAGGGTAATATCTCTTCCTAAAAATACACAAAGGCTGAACCGATTAACAAAACCTAATGTTGGACCATGGAACAGGTCCTCTTTTGCATGTTCAACCCATGTACTACGTTGCATCCTTGACCACATCATCATTCCAGACTGCGTTTTCTCTGTTCCTATGAGATTTCAGAGATTAGTGATTCGCTTTGGTAAACCCCCAACCAATCTATAATGTTTTTGAACTAATACACACAATGACATAATAAAGGTGCAATCTTACCCTTGTGGTTACACACAATAGCTCAAGGAATATAGAAACGAAGGTAAATAAGGATAGAAAAAGGTGGTAGAAAACAAGCAATTTCATGGGCCAATAGCTTCCAATCTTGACTAATCTCTGTGAAACATCTTTTAAATTTGGTTGAGAATATCCCACACCTTTCAGTGGTCTTTAGTTGCAGAAAATTCTTCAGCCAAGGCTTTATTTTTTTAGCAATCTCCCCTTTGTATTGGGAAACGTGTTCTTGTCTCTATATCGTCGTTTTTGACTCCCTAATTTTTTCCACATTTCTCGTACCATGTATGTAGGTTACAAACCTTTTGATATTCAAGTACCAGTGAGTGTAAACCTCTTGTTTTTTATTTTATTTCCAGTACAATTAGGAATTACCAACTCCCAACCCATCCATTGTTTTCCAGGGCATGGATATTTTTCTAGCTGATATGATGTGAATTTCTGGTTGGTTCAATATGATCCAATGGTATGGTGCCCACATGTTTTTATCTTGGCTTTTATAATAGACATCTTTTATAATAGACATGTTTTTATCTTGGTCCCACATTGTTTTCTCAGAAGTGTTTGGTGCAATCCATGAAACTACCATTGATTGCATTCTTTACAATCTTGATTTTGTACTATGCTCGTCTAATTTTTGCTTCACAAAATCCACTCTAAAAGCTTCCCTTTAATTACGTTCACCAAGTTTCACATATTCTGATGGAAGTAACTTTTATAGGAAATTGTACCTCTACTCTGTATATTCCTCTATTTATATGTTAAAAAGGTTTGCCAAGGAAAACAAACTTTGTTGAGCATAAGGAAGAGAGAGGATTTTTTATTCATTGTGGTTGAGAAGCATTAGGTACATGTAGTTGATGTGGGATGCACTGCAGTCGCCGCAGAGGCAGGATGCCTGATAAGGTTCCTCTTCCGCCACCACTTGGCAATGATCATTATGCTTCTAGTCAACAATATCAGTGTGCAGATAGATTCCAAACAAATAACATGGAAAAACAAGGTTATGATTCCTTTGCAAGATCTATTCCTCCAGAAGATTTGATACACGAGATGCTTAAGTAAGGAAGTGTTCAATGCAAATATGTTTTAGATAAAACTAGGCTTCACTTGCTAGATATCTTTCTCTTTTCCCCAAACAAATATATGAAATATAATAAAAAATATGGTACAAAATCAACAACACTCCTGGAAAATTTTATAGTCATAATATTTCAAAGTAGTCCTTCAGGAATTCAATCAGTCCAAAATGACAATAGTCTTTGACCAGATCTCATGAGTCGGAAAAACAATTATGTAGAAGAAAAAACCTCTAATCCGAGTACCATAAATCCAATTCTTTATTTTTGGTGGACTCCTAAGTTGTAATCAGATCTTGGTCTCCTTTGGATTATGAGAGATACAAATATGAATTTGCAGGTTGTTAATCAGAGAGTCCACCTCTTGCTCAAGGTCCATCTACTTCATTGCAAAGGATTTTATCATATTGCTAACGACTGCACTGGCCCTCATAAAAACCCTATGTGGCTAACCATCCTCACTTTGCCTCTCCACAATCCAATGCAGGTTTTGTTCATATGCCTTCAATTGGTCCTCATATCCTTCTCTTCCCTTGCCTAATTCTAGGAAAATATTTGAAAGCTTCCTTGTTATTTTTCTTAAAGTTAACTTCACCATCACAAATCTAGTGAGAAGATATTTTCACCCAAGTGAGGCTTTTCACTTCCTTCAATCCTCCTTAATTAAAGGAAAGAAGGGATAGAAATCCAACATTTTTTAGTATTGGTGGGAGGAGGAGAAGGAACTGGCTGCAAACCTGGCCAATCTTTCTTCCACCACATTTGTTAGGATTCGATCCTAACCCCTCTTAGTTAGTTATTAGTTAGAGTAATATATATTTTCCATGTAATAAAGGTCGAAGTTAGTTAATAAGGCCTATTAAATAAATGTGAACAAGTCAATGTAAGAAGATCTAATAGAAGCTTCTACTTCTAGAATGATCTTCCCCTAGAATGTTATTTAGAAGGTAGAACTAGTATAAATAAGACTATGAGGAATGAGAAAGGTGTCTGGAGAATTATTGTAAAAGACCACTGCTATGATGGAGGTTTCCCCCTTGAAGAGGCAAGTGAAATCAACTTCCTATCAATAAATGTATCATTATCTGGTTGTGGTTCTCTATATTTGTGTTGGTCTATCGTATTTTCCTGCATTATTTTTGTTTTCAGTTTGACATATTAGATCTGATACCTTACAATTGGTATCAGAGCTCTTTCCTGGGAAAGAACTGCGGGTAAATTTTTTCAGGGTAGGGACGTATTATGATGTCTTAAAGCTACAGTGATATGTCGTTCAACGCATAAATCCGTGGTCATGGAAGCATACCCTTAGGAACTACTAGTGGTACTTAAGCGCACATTGTTGGCCACCCTTGTAACCCCTGTTGGTACCCCTTCGAGTGGTAGCACATCAGATAACACATGTATATAGATTGGCCTAGATATCCTGAAGCCCTTCGTAGATAAACCGATCGGTTCCCTGACTGCTACAGTGCAACCGAGAACAACAATCAGGAAGATACTCTCTAGTACCTTGGTAATGGGGTAGTACGGCTAAGGGTACGGTCTAGCCTCCTTAGTTGGTTCCCTGAGATATTGGGTTGAGTACTACTGTACAACCCTGCACGTATATCGAAGAGTTATAGCATAGGGCAAACCCTTGTTTGTAGAAACCCTAAACACCCTAACCCTTGGGATGGAAACACAACAACAACAAAACAAGCAAGATCTATTGACGTGCAACCTTACCTCCTGCATTCGAGTTGCAAAATTACTAGACATTTCTTCCTGTTAAGAATTTGGACATTTCTCCACTTATATTATTCAGATCAGAGAAAGTCTAGGGCCTACTCTCACCATTATTTGAGACTTATCCCATTGGATTCCTCTTTTTGTCCTGATCGTGGTGATACCTATCATTTTTTTACATATTTTTTTCTTGTGGTCTCAACTTCCTTCCCAACCACCTTATTTAGGACCTTTACCATTGGATTCCTCTTTTTGTCCTAATTGCATTGGTACCTATCATTTTTTAGCCTCTTTTGTCTGTGGACCTGCTATGCTTTGCCAACCACCCTCATTTGCCACCTATCCCACCAGAATCCTTATCCTCTGTTGCTCGTGGAGGTATCACTCTCCATCAGCTTTCACAAAGGCCCCTATCACCTTCTCTCAGACCCTCGAAGAGTTGGACACTAGGGTCAACGACCTGACCAAGCACATCAGATCCATAGACTAGACCCTGTCACAACGCATGGACTCCCTTGATCAAAACATGACAACCCTCTCCCAGGACATCCATGACCTTTTGTCGCACATCAAGGGAAAGCACCCTAAATACCAACCATAGGCTTCTCACTCTTCTCACTATGAGCATACCCCTCTTTCCCACTCCCCTTGGGGTTCCCCCAATCACTGGAATAAGGTACCCAAAGTTGAGATGTATAAATTTGATGGATCAAACCCGGTAGGGTGGGTCTCTCAAATGGAACACTACTTCTCTCTTCATGATATTTGGGATGATGAGACCAAACTTCATGTGGAGGTTCTGTACCTGGATCAAACCCTGGCAATGGTGGAAATGGCATAAGAAATGTTATCCAGGACACCCAACTTGGACCATGTTCACCAAATCAGTCTGTGTCCATTTTGAAAGGGAATCTCATTTTTTGGGTCGACTCACCAAGCTGAAAAAAATAGGGTTAGTAACATATTTCATCACCACCTTTGAACAGTTGGCTATCGGAATTGAGGGCTTATATGATGAGTTATATCTTGAATGCTACATTAGTGTCTTAAAAGACACCATTTAGGCTCATGTTTGCATGCACCATCCTGTTACCTGGTTACAGGCATGCAAATTAGCATTGGAGGCTGAGACCATTCTTCATGTCACACCCCTTCATTTTGCAATTACTAACCACCCTCGTCCAGGGGCCTCCCTTGCTCCTACCCAAAATTTTAAAGTCCAAAAGGTATCTCCAACAGAAATGGCTGAAGGAAGGAAGCAATGCCTTTGTTATTACTGTGATGAAAAGTATTCGTCGAGACATAAATGTCATGAACAAAAGTTCTTCCAAATTGATGGGTCAGAAGCCAGCTTTGTAGATGACATCCTGACAAGTGATGCCACCGACTCAGAAGACACACAACCAACTTTCCCCATCACAGATCATGTCACATCGCCTGTGGAACTAGAGGAACCTGTCATATCTCTCCATGCCCTCGCATGTATTTCTTCTCCACAAACATTAAAAATCAAGGGCTACATCAAACATTGACTGGTCGTGGTATTGATTGACAGTGGTAGCACCCATAATTATATTCATCGTAGGGTCGCTGAGGATGCCAACTGCTTTGTTCGCCCAATTTCTAATGTTCAAATACTTATAGCTAATGGTGGTACAATGAAATGTGGGGGATGATTTGAGAATGTCAAACTACAAATGGGAGATTATCACCTGAAGACTCACATGTTTTCCATAGCCATGGGCGGTTGTGATATTTACTTGGGGGTTGAATGGGTTCTCACTTTGGGACTGATTACCATGGATTATCAAGATTTATATATGAGATTTACTCAAGAGGCTCACACCTATACCCTCCAGGGCCTACAAGCTAGCTCTCCATAAATTATTAGTTCTCACCGGATGGAGAAACTCCTGAAGAAGGGCCACCATGGTGTGATTTCTCAACTTAATGCTATCCAAGTCAGTGATCCATCATCTCCTGCAATCTAGCCTGATTTGCAACTGGTGTTGGACAAACACCATATGATCTTTGATACACCAACATAATTACCCCCCTCCCAGGGTGAGCATGATCACAACATCCCTCTCCTTCCAGGCAATTATCCCCCCAATGTACGCCCATACATGTATCCATTTTCTCATAAAAATGAAATATAAAAAATAGTACAAGAATTGCTGGAGGCAGGGGCCATTCGCCCAAGTACCAGCTCGTAGTCATCCCCTCTTGTGATGGTCTTGAAAAAAAAAGGTTCATGGCACATGTGTCCATATTTTTGGACCCTTAATAAATTGACCATTAAGGATAAGTTTCCCATTCATGTCATTGATGATCTATTGGATGAACTCTAGGGAGATGTTTCTTCACCAAATTAGATCTTCGCTCTAGCTATCACCAGATAAGGATGAATGAAGTAGATATTCTGAAGGCTTCTTTTCGGACTCATGAAGGCCATTATGAATTCTTGGTAATGCCTTTTGGACTTTGCAATGCCCCATCTACCTTCCAAAGTCTCATGAATACACTCTTGAAGCCTTACCTCCAGAAGTTTGTTCCGGTCTTCTTTGATGAAATCCTCATTTACAGTCGCACTTGGGAAGCCCATCTCTACCATGTGGACAAAGTACTCCAATTGTTACAGGACAATCAATTGTTTGTCAAAAATGCCAAGTGTTCTTTTGGGGCGAATGAGGTAGAATACTTGGGACACATTGTGGGTCATGAGGGGGTAAGAGGATCCCAAAAAGATTCAAGCTATCCAGTATTGGTCGAGATCTACGACATTGAAATGCCTTAGGGGTTTCCTGGGGCTCACGGGATACTTCAGGAAGTTTGTCCACCATTATGGAAAAATTGTCAAGCCATTGACGAACCTTCTTAAGAAGAATGCATTCCATTGGATACCGACAACAGAACAAGATTTCTCATATTTAATGCAGGCCATGTGCACTACCCCTATCTTAGTCGCCCTTGACTTCAACAAAACTTTTGTTGTGGAATATGATGCTTCAGGCACTGGTATTGGTGCAGTCCTAACACAAGAAGGTAGACCTCTTTCTTTCACCAGCTAGGCCTTAAGTGGCCGCAATCTGCGAAAATCTACATATGAAAAGTAAATGACAGCCATTCTCCATCCTTTGCACACTTGGCGACCATATCTATTGAGTCATCGTTTTTAGATCAAAAACCGATCACCATAGTCTGAAGTATTTCTTAGAACAGAGGTTATCCTCCCCAGAACAAAAAAAATGGTTGAACAAAATGTTGGGCTATGATTATGAGATCATATATAAAAAAGGCAAAGACAATGTAGTGGCTGATGCCTTGTCATGCCAATATGAGAATGAAGGTTCCCTCTTTTCCTTATCCTTACCAGTTCCTAATTGGATTGAGGAAGTTCGATAAGAGTGGCTCACCCACCCAACTATATCATTGGTAATTCAACACCTTTAGAAGGACCCAAACCCGCCCATTGGCTACACCTGGAAAGATAATATCCTCAGATATAAGGAGTGATTGGTTTTGTCTCCAACGTCTACATTTATGCCCCACATATTAAATGAATTGCATTCCTCTCAGGATTCCAAAATACATATGCTCGTGCTCGCAGTTCTTTTTTCTGGGAAGGCATGAAGAAGGACATCCTTACATTTGTCACAGAATGTGATATTTTCCAACGCAATAAAGGTGAAACTGTCAAGAACTGAGGAGATATCCATCCATTTCCCATTCCAGCTTCAATCTGGACTGACATCTCCATGGACTTTATAGTGGGCCTTCCCAGAGTGGGAAACAAGTTTGTCATCATGGTCGTGGTTTATTGCCTTTCAAAGTATGCACATTTTTGTGCCTTACCACACCCTTTTATGCCTAATATGGCAGCGCAAGTTTTCATTGATCATATTTTCAAACTGCATGGAATGCCCACATCCATTGTGTCCAATTGTGACCCGACCTTCACCAACACATTTTGGCAAGAATTGTTTAAATTATAGGGCACACAATTGAACATGAGCACAACATACCACCCACAGATGGATGGCCAAACATAAGTGGTCAATAAATGTTTGGAAACCTACTTGCATCATTTTTCCTCAGACAAACAACATCGGTGGGTGCAATGGTTACCCTTTGGCAGAATGGTGGTACGACACTTCCTATCATACAACAACCAAAATGACACCATATGAAACAATGTATCGCCAACAACCCCCTTTTGTAACTTCATATCTTCAAGACACATCCAAGGTCCATGCTCTTAATAAGTTGTTGCAAGGTCGAGAAGCTACCCTCCAGGATTTGAAGGATAACCTCCACATGGCCCAAAATCATATGAAGCAACAGGATGACCAACAACGTTCTGAACGGGTCTTCCAAGAAGGTGATCAAGTGTTTCTCAAACTCCAACTTTACAAGAAAACCTCCCTCAAAACCTAGGGCCATCACAAGTTAGCACCTAAATTTTATGGCCCCTATCAGATTATCAAATATATTGGTCCAATTGCCTACAAACTGGCCCTTCCAGGTGCATCCAAAATACATCTGGTATTCCATGTTTCGTGTTTGAAGAAAGTGGTGGGTCACAATTGAAAGGTTCAAACCATCTTTCCAGAATTAGATGAAGGCTCCATTTGGCTGCAACCATAAGCTGTCCTTTGTGTACAAATAAGTATCACTTGTGTAGTCTCACTATCAAAGAAGTACCGATCAAGTGGAAGGACAAATCTCTAGAGGATGCAACTTGGGAACCTGTGGCCATACTGTAGTAGTTTCCACCTCTTCAACCTTGAGGACAAGGTTGCTTTTGAAGGAGGAGGGCATGTTAGAATCCAATCCTAACCCCTCTTAGTTAGTTATTAGTTAAAGTAATATATATTTTCCATGTAATAAAGGTCGAAGTTAGTTAATAAGGCCTATTAAATGCCTTACAATAAATTTTATACCGATTCATAGCTAAAAATGCCTTACAATAATTTTTTTACTGATTCATAGCTAAAAATGCCTTCGGCATTTTTTTTGGATTCATAGCTAAATGCCTTACAATAAATTTTATACTGATTTAGAGTACTTCCACCTTTCTTCTTAAATTCCTAAAATTGTTGTCTGTACTTTTGGGGATGTGTCCATTCTGCTTGATGAATGCTAAAAATCTTGTTTTTGGATTTGGTCAAAAATTGGTGAATATTCATTGATTTTCACTTCAATGGAGTCTTTTTTAAATGCATATTATTTTCTTACAGTTTTTCTAATTGGTTTTTTATGACAGACTTGTTATGACTGGACAAAACATCGCTACTTGCCCTATATGTTACAGTCAAATCACAACCAGGATAAAACTGTATTAAAGTTGATGCAAGTTTGACATAAGATAAACATTTATTATGAGTTGACTATCTTAAATACTTGAATCAGTGCTAGATAGACATGAGCCTATGTTTCGTTGTGTGGATTTGTGCAGCAATTGCAATAACCTTTTTTTAATTGTTTCCTGTGTATATACTTTATGCGTTCATTTTTTAGAGATTGCTTGGATTGCAGATCACAATCACTAAATTTGGCAAGTTGATTGTAGATAACGTGTAATGCCCTTGTTGGAAACACTTTCATACACTTTATTTTTTTCACAGATGATAAGCCTAAAATTATCCAAGACTATTTTGAACCCGAATTCATTTTTGTAATTTATTAATTAAGATCTAGAAATTTGTGAAGTCATCCAAATGCTTTGCATCTCTTTTGATCTAAGTCACATTTCATGAGCACAGGGGAGGAGGACATGGAAATATGAGTGTCCAACATGGGACATCAGCCAACAACTAGCTATAGAAACATTAGTCGGTGAGATGGCTTGGTTCCATCAATTAGTGTCAACAAGGGACATGTCAACCCAAAAATAGGACATGGAAGACACGTTATATATGTATTTAAAAAATTACAAATACAAAAATTAAATATAAATATAAAGATTCAATTTCCTACAAAATGAGTCCAACAAGCTTAGTGATAGTGGGATGGTCATAACGAAGCAAGCCATGTAGATGAGCCAAAGTGAACCAATCCTTCCAAAAACACACCACTAAATCACTAGAAAAATATGCCCATCTTACTCAAATGTGCTTTGCAATACAAGTACTCTACAACCTCCAATGCCAAATAAGCCACCTTGCTAGATCCCAAACGGTTTTATTGTGAGCAATATTCCATTTGACCAAACCTACAACTACTATCTAGTCTTCCCAAATGCTCTTAAAACTAAATGAATGAGCTTGAGTTTTGGAACTGGGGCGGTGAAGAAATAATATGACACAAACCATAGTCCCCCACGAACTGGCGCACATACTATTGTTTGTTCGCGGATACGAAATTACACCTCTATGTTCAAATCCGTGGATACTCCGTATTACCGTAACTACAAACTACGTGTATGGCCATAGATTAAACAATGGGTAGTATTTCGGAAGGAAAATCACTGCCTATAATGAGTTTTATCAAAACTTCAGACGGAGTTGCAGAATCCCTGTTGGTATTTAAACTCACGAGATGTTCTCATGTATGTTATATTAATTCAAAATGTTGCATCTCTTCCTGTATTTATTTTTGTTTCTAGCACGGTATCACTCACATTTGTTGCCTTATTAATATTGTTATGTGGACGTCACACATTGTTTATTAATTCTATCTATAGTTTTTGGATGACGCATATTGTTTATTAATTCTATATTGTTTATTAATTCTGTCTATAGTTTTTTGGATGTCACAAATTGTTAATTAATATTGATAAGTGGATGCCATATATGGATAATTTGGTTTAAATTCAACTGGCCAGCATTGCTATGTGGGTGGGGGAGGTATTAATAGAAAAACTTTATTAATAAAAAAACTTGCTTGACAATGTAGAGAACTTTCGAGCCATTTTGCTTCTTCCATGATTGAAATTGTTATTTTTTCAAATTTTGAAGAACTTCAACTATTTTGAATCTCTTATATTCTCGTTACTGTGAATCTCGCTTTTACCTTGTCATGGGACAAATAACATTGCAATCTTCAAGTATATATTTTCTTAACACTCTTTTAAACAATTTTTTTTTATTCTTTTAATTAGATGAGAAATATAATGCTATATATAATAGCATTTTCAATTACAATTACAAGGTTAATAGCAATACACAATGTGAAACATGATGATTTTTTCCTTTTTAACTTATAATAGTTGTGAAGCCTCCACCACCAAAAAGGACTACCTTTGAGCCCTTCCTTGGCTTGTCCATATTCAAAGCAATGCCCATGTTTGGTAAAGATCATAGTAAGAGGTCTTTAGATAATGGTTGTCACTAGATATTTACAATATGACAAATTCGATAAATAAAAAATAAAAANCAGATACTTCCCCACATAGTGGCTGGTATGGGAGTGATAAAGCTTCGCAGCCCCAAGGGACACAGGTTTCGAACTCGTGACCTCTCCCCAAACTGGAAGAGTGTGCGCACGTCTTAACCAATTGTGCTATCCCATGGGACCTTTCATAGAATCTTTAATTAGATATCTCCAAACTATTATTACATTTTGTCATTATATCATTGTAGAATTGCATTGATGTTGAATTTTTTTTCTTGAAAGTAAGACACTTCATAAATTAAAAAAATATAAATTAGAAAAATATATAGGAAAAAATTGATGAATTATAGACATTGAAAATTACCAAATAGATAATTGATGCTCCATGTACCTTGGTAAACTCAACTAGTTAAAAAGTTCATGAATTTGAGAACATCAACATTGATCATACCTTCAGTTGTAAATATATTTTCAGATATCAATAGTACACTTATAAATTTGTAATAATCTTCTAAAGAGAACAATTACAAAATACATTTTAACTTCAAAATTGCATGTTTACAATTTTTCCTTTCATTCTTCATGTTCAATAAAATTCATTGTCTAGAAATATTTTGTTTCAACACATTCCTTTCAACTCCAAAGTATAGTTTTTGCACATTAGCTAATTACAACCCATCCCATATACTCAAAGCGATACATATGTTGATCCATATGACAATGATATCCTTTCAAGTCTAAAAGTGGAATGAGAAGGAAACGACCAAAGAGTGGTACACATTTCTAAGGAATTATTATTACCCATGTTTTGAATCACAAAATACAATTTTAGGATAACATTAGTTGGTTACATTACATGGTTTTTCTAACTAAGAATCAACTATAGGGGTACACATTTCTAAAGTAAGATTCACAAATACAATTTCAGAGTTCAATTGCTTGGTTACATTACAATGGATTTTCAACTTAATATCTCAACATAGTTACCATCTTGATGAGAGCTCTCTAAAGTTTTTATTCATTTAGATGTCACATTTAGCAATCATTGTTACTCCAGTTTCAAAAAATGGTTTTACCTATAACAACCCATTTTTTTAGGTAGTTTTTAGACATTCTAAATCTTCTTAGTTATAAAGTGTCATTTTTTTAAATATTGTTTTTTCTTGTTTTCTCATTTTTTTAAATGTTATTATTTTGCGAAAACCTAAAATTTGTCTTTTTTAACATTTAAAAAATTATTAATAATGTTATATGTCATTCCTTTTTAAATACGAAGGTTATGATTTTCATTTAATTATATAATTTTAATTATGTTATGATTCCATACATTATAAAAAAGAAAATTTGTAATTGGCATTAATTGGGGAAAGTGAAGACCCCATTGGAATTCCCTCAATCTGTTCACATATATTTTCTCTAAAACCAAAGAAGGTGGAATTTAGACATGCTTAAAATGGATTCGTCATCTCATTATTAGTGATATCCCTTATAATCTTTATACTTTCCCTTAATAGTATCCTCATAAAAAGTGAAACCATATCAAAACTAATAAGAATGTCTTCCCCATCTATTTTTAGATTCTTCAATTTATTGACAAGATAAACTGAATCCGAAAATAATCTGTGTTCCCATCAAGGTATTTAATATTTTGTGCAAGAAATTTAACTAAGTAGTACATTAGTGATCCAATAGTTGTTATGATAGTCCTTAATGAAACACCATCCTTGTGGATTTTAGGAAAGACATAAATGCCAAGCATGATCATGTTATGATGAGTTAGTTTATTTTGTAAATTCCTTTCAAGAGACAACTCCTTAGTTACCTTATTACATCTTTTAGAATTTTGTTTCTGAGATCACAATCCAATTTTCTATAACTCCCACTTGTTGTAAGGTTCTCCATGATTTTTCTAGCATAGTATTTTTTATTATGGAAAAACCGTGACATTACACGTGTCTACTTTAACTATTATTATGTTTTCCTTATTTCTCAACTTTCTAAAGGAAACACTTATACCTTGCTAATATTTCCTTTCAAGGGCTAATTTGTTCTTCTTAATTCTATATCACATTCTTGCCTCACCTCTTCTATTGAGTATTGGGTATGTTCTTAATATGCTGCTCAGTGAAACATATTAGATTTTCCACTGATATATTTCTTGGTATAACAATTATTATTTTTTTAAACTGAAATGGATATTGATTGTATTAAAAGAAATTTGCAGCCACATTGTACAACATGATAATACATATCAACTAGAGAAAGTTTGATGATTGGGATTTAAAATTTCCCAAAACTGTAGAAAGTCCATCTTCAAACTAAGTCATCCTTGTAGCCTTTTCCACAAAACTATAAAAGTTATAGATATAAACTCTAACATACTAGCCTAGCAAAAATACCATTTAAAAAAACATAAAAACCAACCATGGGCCTCTTGCTTGACATTTTCATTGATTTCTAGAGCTACATTCTTGTATTCCATATCCCCTTGGATTTGTAGTACTATATCATCCTCCTTAATAGTTGCTATGATATGTTGAACTTATGCTTATACTGAGAGGGGGGGGGACCAATATAAGATATTTTTTACTTTATTTAACCATTCATCAATCACTCATTAGATGAGAAATAATAATTACTTATAAACTCAAATCATAGTGCACATAGTTTAACATGGAAACCCAAGAGGGAGAAAACCATAAAACTTATCTTTATAAATTTGTGTAGGAACCAATCTACTGTTACAATATTTTCAAGAATAAAATTGCTAGAAACACCAATCCTATTAACTGAGCACCAACTCATCAAGAGGTAGGAACCAACCTACTGGAGACACCAATCTCCTCAAATGAGCACCAACTCAACAAGATATTATGTAGGCACCGACCTACTAGAGACACCAATCTCCCCAGCTAAGCACCAACTCAGTAAGACTTGTATAGACACCAACATAAGATACCCATACACATAGTACCTCTGACTTCACTTGCATGCTTCATACCACAGAAAAACCTTCAAACCCTAGTCATATTTAGCCTCCATTCCCTAGTGGGCCTCATAGAATCATTCCCATAATATGATCCTAGACGGCAACAACACAACCTCAAAATAATACACGTTGTAGCATCACATACCTTCCGTTATTCATAGCACACCTTAAGAACAAGAAAATCCCAAGAAAACCCCTTAGTCTTCTCTTTCACACCTTTAGATCAAACAAAGACCCCAACTTCTTTAGCACACCTCAGATCTCTTATGCGAACCTCAGACTTGATATTTTTCTTAGATACTCTTCAAATGTGCACATCTATCCTATATTTATAGTATTTCTATCCTCACTTTCAGGGCCAATCTGTAAAGACTTGCTGAGTCGACTTGAATTTTTCGACTGGGTTGTTTGACAAAAAAAATATTATCTCCTCATTCCTAGGGAGTTAGAGGGAATTCCATATACCATTGGAAAGGTCTAAGAATAATATTTACAAGAATATGACCTATGCTCCCATTTGAGCTAGGTTTCTAAGGTAAAAATTCCTTCAAAGATGGGGTATCTAGACTAAGCATAAAAAATCTAAAAACAATATTTCCAACAATCTCCATCTTGCAATCTGTATCTTGGACATTCGTAGTCTCCCACTATCTTTGAAATCAATGAAAAAAATATTTTCAACAATCTCCCCCTTTGTTATTGATGGCAACCCTTAGTTAATTCTATAATACTCTCCCTATCTGCAACTCTCATTGTGTTTGCAATTCTTCCTCTCTCTGCAACTTCTCCCCTTTTGAAATAAATGGAAAAGGGATGATCCTCCCGAGATTTTTCTTCGCTTTACTGAAGAGATGACATGGATATCACTTCCATCTTATGTTCCATACAACTTTTTCCTTCTCTGACTTCATCGAGTATGCATACATCGCTTGAGGTTCTCTTTTCATTTTCCACTAATCTTCCTGAAGCTGCTTTCCTTATCTTACACCCTTTAGAATGAAATGTGAAGTTGTAACCTTGTTCACACATTTGACTCACACTTAAAATATTATATTTTAACGCTTCAACATACAAGGCATTTTGTGTCTTAGTCTTTCCATTATCAAGACTAACAATACATTTTCCAACTATCCTTGCAAAACTATTATGTCCAAAAGTAACATTGCCTCCTTTTTATTCCTTCAAGGTGAGAAACTTTCTCTAGTCCCCTATCATGTGTTTTGAACATACACTATAAATGTACCATTGGTTCCCTTTATTTTGAGCATAAAGTGCAAGTCCGCATTCTTCCTTCTTATGTTCTTCTTGCTTCCTTTTCCACACCTTTCTGTATTCTTCTCTATGCTTGGCAATAACATATTCTTCCCTCTTTATTATGCTTCTTCTACAGTCACTTGTTATGTTCCCATAGTTATTGAACTTATAGCATTCAACATTGTAATCAAGTAGGGGAGAAAATGAATTGTAGTTTCTATCAACAAACCCATGAGAACTTATGGTTTTGTTGCTTACATAATCATTCTTTTCGGTTTTATAAGAATCATTGTTTATAACTCTCAGATGGTGAGTTATTGCATAAGCTCTACAATATTTTTCTTTATGGAAAAAAATATTTCAAGAAAAATAATATCAAGGAAAGAGATTTCGGTACCAGTTTGTGAAAGGTCTTCTTGGTGGAATAACTCTTCTAAACTCTTTCTTGTGGAAATAATTGGATTTTTGTTGGTCATCATTTCCTTTCCTACTACCGATTTTATTGTTGATGGAGCCTTTGAGAATATTTCCATAGCTTTTAGGATTTTATTCATTTTCCTTTTCTAGTGACTTTGTGGCCTTAGTGCTTGCATCTCCCTTGGGGGTATTTTGTTTTTCATTGTAGCCAAGACCTGTCTTGATGAATGTTGGCCTTTGGAAATTGAGAATACTATCTATTATTTCAGTACTCTTTCTAAACTTCAAGCTTCTATTCAAATGATCAATTGTTTTCTCTAGTTCCTTACTTAAGGAAACAATTTCAACCTCTAACTTCTCGCCACTTTCTTCCTTTTCTTTCAACCGACTTCTCACCACTTCTTATATCCTTTCTTCAGGACAATAAATGTCTTCTCTATTTCTTCAAGATCTTGATCCTCCTCTTCATATTTCTACAATTTCTATTTCTTCTTTCTATTATTTCCCCCGAGTTTGTCTATTACATATATGGAACTAATGAGTCCTACTTCAAGATTCATTTTCCCATCAATGTCTTTTTCTTCTTCTTCTTATTTTTCTTTCTTATTGCCTTTTTTTTTTATCAGTAGACTTTGTATCCATGGCTATGAATATGAATTCTTCTTTTTCAATATAAAAAACATATCCATCACTTTCTTCAGACAAGCTACTGTCCTCTCTAGAATAAAATTTCTTCTTCTTAGTATATTTTCCTCAATTGTGTCCATGAGGTTTGCTTCTATTGTTATGTTCTTCTTTAACATTATTGTCCTCATCATCATTTTCTTCCCTTTTTTCATATGAAAATTTAGCAGCAAAATTCCCTACAATAAACTCTACCACAATTAAAACATAAGGGTAGCTTACCTTTGTAATTGCTAGATCATCTTTTTAGCTTTCTCACAAATTGTGCTTCTTCTATATCTAATTCATGGCTAGAAAAATCACACAATTTCTCCTTTTGTATTATTTGATGCTTTAAAAGCTACTTCCTTCTGTGTTGAATTTTCTTTTTCTGTCCTCATCTCATATGCAGTGAGAATCCCATGCAACTCATCCATCGTTAGTTTCTTCAGATCCTTCATTTATTCAATGACAAAGACCTTGATGTCAAATATTAAGGGGAGAGATCTCAACACCTTTTTCACAATAATTGGTTCTTAAATATTCTCACCAAGTCCTCTAAGGGTGTTGACAATTTCATCCACTCGAAGGAAATAGGCTGGAACATTTTATTCATCTTTCATTTTCAAACTCTTGAATTGTCTTCTATAAGTTTGGAGCTTTTCTTTATTCACCTTGTCACTGCCTTCATAGATCTTTTGAAGTTTGTCCCAAATTTCTTATGTTGATCCACAATGCATCACCTTGACAAACTTGGATTTTGATAGACCACACAAGATGAAATTCATGGATTTTGCATTATGTTCATTAGACTTCTTCTCGACCACATATGTTAGTGGAGTTGTTGGGGCTGTATAACCATTCATGACTTATTTCCAAATGTCAAACCCAAGAGACATTAGATAAGTATGCATCCTTATACTCCAGAATGCATAATTTGTTCTGTCAAACAATGGCCCCCTGTTTGTGAAGAAACTTTCTCGACTAGCCATGTGTGCTCCTGAGATCTACCTTCCAACGATTAGACTATTTTTGAAGGAACCTAGTCTGATACCAATTTTTGAACTTATGATTATACTGAGAGGGGGGTGAATCAATATAAGATACTTTTTACTTTATTTAACCATTCATCAATCATTCATTAGTTGAGAAACAATAACTACGTATAAACTCAAATCTCAATGCACAAAGTTTAAGATGGAAATCCAATCGAGAGAAAACCATAAAACTTATCTTTATAAATTCATGTAGGCACCACCCTATTGTTACAATATTTGTAGGAACCAACCTATTGGAGACACCAATCCCCTTAATTGAGCACTAACTCAGCAAGATGTAGGAAACAACCTATTTGAGACACCGGTCTCCTCAAATGAGCACCAAATCAACAAGACATTGTGTATGCACCAACTTATTGGAGACACCAATCTCCTTAGCTAAGAACCAACTAAGTAAGACCTGTATAGACACCAACATAATATCCTCATACATAGAGTACCTTTGACTTCACTTGCTTTCTTCATACCATAGAAAAACCTTCAAACCCTAGTCACATTTATCCTTCATTCCCTAGCGAGCCTCATTGCATCATTATCATAATATGATCCTAGACCAAAACATTACAACCTTAAAAAAACACACTTTGTATCATCAAAGACATTCAATTCTTCATAGCATACCTTAAGAACAAAAAAATCCCAAAAAACAAACCTTAGACTTTTCTTGCACACCTTTAGATCCCAAATAAACACCCCAGGTCCTTTAGTGCACCTCATATCTCTTATACATACTCAGACTTGATCTCTTGCTTGGATAATTTTCAAATGCACACATTTATCTTGTATTTATAGTATTTTTATCCTCACTTTCAAGGTCGACATGTAAATACTGGATGAGCCGACATGAATTTTCTGCCTGGGTTGTTTGACATAAAATTCATATTTCCTCATTCCTAGGGAGTTAGAGGGAATTCCATATATTGTTGGAAAGGTCTTAGAATAAGATTTCCAACCATATAATCTATTCTCCCATTTGATCTAGGTATCTATGGTAAAACTTCCTTCA
Organism: Picea sitchensis; assembly: GCA_010110895.2. Classification (NCBI taxonomy): domain Eukaryota; kingdom Viridiplantae; phylum Streptophyta; class Pinopsida; order Pinales; family Pinaceae; genus Picea; species Picea sitchensis. The sequence continues at coordinate 251,961 of SNQJ01S0002772.1, read as the reverse complement.
AAGATAGGGTATCCAAATTGAGTATCAAAAATCCAAAAACAATATTTCCAACAATCTCCATCTTGCAATATTTATCTTAGACATCTGTAGTCTCCCCCTGTCTTTGACATCAATGACAACAATATTTCTAACATTGTAGACCCAATAGAGACTTTTGGAAGATAATTCATAGAGTGAGAGCTCCTTGCTAAATCCATAATCAACTAGTATTTCATGTTGTGGTCTGCAATGAGATTCTTGATTTGCTTTCCCTGGATGGCCACCCTTGCTTCCAATTTTTCATTCCTAACTAACTGAGCTTCAAGTTGAAAATAAAATTTTTAATTTTTTGATGGAAAAATTCTACTTATAAATCCTTAATTTTGTGCACAATCCTTCGTTGAACATGATGAAGATTTTCAATTTCACAAGGATCATAGTGGTTGATGTGATGATGACCCTCCATGATAGAGGGATTCAAGCTAACTAGACTAGAGCCATGGAAAACACCTGTTGGAGACCACCCACTAGACCTAAGACAAAACAATGCAGAACCAACTATAAAGGATATGCTAGACCCATAAATCCAAGACACAACAAAGCTGGATCTTGGAGTGAATGAAACTATTACTAAGCTGGCTACGATATAACTCCACCAAAGGTTGAGAAGGAAAAAAATCCCATCTTTGTTGAGAGAACCCATCTTGACAGGCTTTAAATCACTCACTTGACTGAGCTTGATGGTATGAATGGAGAGTATGGGTGGAGGGGATATTGTTATAGCTCGTCTCTTCTGAATTAAAGAGATGCACCACTTGTCCTTCGTTCCAAACTGCATGCCAATTCTAATCTTTGATTTGAATAGTTTCATGGGATGAAAGAAAAGGTAGGAGCCCCCCCATTTTGGATTAACATTCCTTGATTCAATTTTACTCCTTCACTTACCATGTAGTCCGCTTGGATGTTGAGAGATCTAAGGACCCGATAAAACTGAATAGAGATGAAACTCCTCATTAGCCCCTAGATTTTGAATATTAATCTAGAGAGACTTGTGCTATGCGAGGGGATTGATTTTTTCATTTTTCAAATAATAATTAAAGAGTCGCTACTGAATATATGGTATGCAATCTCTTTTGATTTGAGGATGTTCAACCCTTGGTATAAGGCCAAGGTTTCTACTTGATTGTTTGTGGATTCACCTAAACCCGAAGCATAGGTTAGTTCACATTTTCCCTCAGGGTTGAGGACAACCCCCCACACTTGCCACCCCAATTGCAACAACAAAATTAAATCCTTTTTATATCACCTTTAGTGAGGTGCCATCCAAAGTTTTTATTGAAATAATAATCATAATGATTTTATTGATTTTCAAGCTTGGATTTTTCTTATTTAAAATATTTTTCTTATCACGGAGTTGTTAGAATATAATAGTGGGAAAAAGTTAGAATGAATGTTTTTTAAACTATTTTATGAAGTCAAATGTCGCTTTGAAAACCCCAAAACCTTAAAACTCATAGAAAATCAACTATGATCTATAGTCGAATCAATCCCATAGATCATTTGTGATAAGGTAATAACATGTGTGGTAATTAAGGGGATTGAGTTTCAAATTTTTTGAATAATAACTATAAGGGATCTAATTTGATTTGATTTGAGGATGTTCAATCGTTGGAATTAGGCCAAGGATTCTACTTTATTGTTTGTGGATTCACCTAAATCCCAAGCATAGGTTAGTTGTAACATACCCAACCTACCAGTCTGGGCCACACCATGCAAAACTCTCTCTTTTACCACTCTAATACCATTAAATATATCGATATGTTCTGCATATGAACAAAGTTAAGTAGAATAATAACAACATACAACAATAATAATTCATAAATAGAATTAATAACAAAGATTCCATAACAGAACATCATAATTCATAACATAGCATTTGCACAAACACATAAAGACACTTATCTTTAGTGAATTAAACACCAAATGTGTGCATACCTTCCACATTCCTCCCAACCATAGACCACACTACTCATAATCTCATCAGTGGGTCACCCCCGAGATGGGGATAAACTCTACCTGGGAAAAGGAAGTTCTAAGAAAGTCTAAGGTCCATCAATCAACAAAAATTCTCAGCTTCAGGTGTCAACTCTAGCAACCAACCTACATTCCCTCATCCCCCACATGCCTGTCCCACCCTAGGAAGTGTTCCCCTTCTCTACTGGATAGTCCCTCGACTACCTCACTTCCTTTCTGGGGCTTCAACAACAGGTCAAGAAGGGAGTCTTAGAGCCCTATAGCCGTAGCTTGGCCTCTAGAAACCAACCTATAGTCCTTGATCCCCAACATGCATGTCCTACCCCAGGAAGTGTGCCCCTTCTCTGCTCAACAATCCCTTGGTTTCTCCACTTCCCTTTCGAGGCTTCAACAACAGGATAGACAGGGAGTCTCAGATCCCTGTAGTTGCAAATTGGCACCTTGGGAATTAATTCCCACTGGTTCTACCACCTGGAGAGAATGCTCACGGGTCTGACAACCCGCTTCTTCGACCATGGGCCTGACAACCTGCCTCTTCAATAGACATGCCTCCTACCCACTTCTTTATCTCCAAACTTACCAAGTACAGGTACGATTGGTAGCATGGATGAGTGAAAAAATGGTAATCATGATGGGAGAATGTACTAAATACCCTAATATATATGCATGTTCCCTTAATGACACATGTCCCTCAAGGAACCCACTTTTCCCACTTGTAATTCATTCCCTTCCCCTAGGAACTTAGGATTACATAAAGTTATATCCATACTTTAGAATTTAGGAATAATAATATAATATTCCTTTGGGATGAAGCCTTCTAGCTTAGCCCCTTCCTATGCTCTTAGCCCCCTTTTCCCTTCCTAGTGGATTTTATCCCCCCATACTCTTTTACATGGTTGGTATGTAGAAGTGATGTGTTTTCATTAAAATTTGCATGTGATTAGATATTACAATGATGGCTCACTAGCCATTTTAGCATCTGGCTCCATGACCAACTAACCACACAGGAAGTTTGGCCTCAAAATACATATACACAGAGGAATGCTGGCCCAAAATGTCCTGGCTCACTAGCCTATGTGTTCATTTACATTTATAGGTACAATTGGGGTCCGACCTAGGGGTATTACATTCCACTCCCACTTATTTATGCATTGTCCTCAATGTAGTATATGCACATATATAATCAAAACTTCAAAAGCCTTGAAAACGATCTGGGTATTCTTCCCACATTGCATCCTCATTCTCCCAAGTTGCATCCTCGGGACCGTACCAGATCCATTGGACCTTTACTATCCCCGTGGATTGATTCAGAAGCTGCTTGATCTCTCGGTCCAATATGAAAACCAATTGCACTGGAAAGTCACCTTCTTGCTCCACCTGGATCACATTCCAATCAATGACATGATTAACATTAGGTACATTCTTTTTAAGCAATGATACATGGAATACATTATGAATACACATTGATGCAGGTAAGGCAAAAATGTATGCTACAAGATCAATCCTTTCCGGGATTTCAAACGGCCCACAATAACGAGCTGCTAGCTTTGAACAATTGCCAAACTTCAGGGAACTTCTTTTGGATTTTACTTTTACGAACACATGGTCACCCTCTTTGAACTCTCTGTGAGTTCTACCCTTATCAAAATAATTTTTTTTCCTATCCTAGTAAACCTTTAAATTCCATTTTATTCTCACAATTTTCTCTTCCATTTTCCTGAGTAATTATGGTCCAACAACTACTCTGTCTACTAGGTTGTCCCAGCTCACTGGTGTGTTGCATTTTTTACCATAAAGTGCCTCAAATGAGCTCATCTTTAGATATGCTTGATACCCATTGTTATAAGCAAACTCCACTAAATGCAAGTAATCCTCCCATTTGGATGGTTTATCCATCACATACATCCTTAGCATGTCTTCTATCACTTGATTCACCCTCATTGTTTGCCCATCTAACTCTGAGTGATAGGTTGTGCTAAAGTTCAGATTGGTCCCAAATCCTTTGAATAATCCTTTACAAAATTTTGATGTAAAATTTGGATCTCTTTCAGACACAATTGTCTTGGGTATACCATGTTGTTGTTGGGAAAAACACCCTACGAACTAGCAAACTAGGGTCAGATTTGCATGCAGATTTTGACCGAATATAAACTACTTTTTTACCTACAACCCAAGATTTAAACCCCTTTTTCACAGTAAATGCATGGGAAAAGGACCACCAACCTTATTACTGGCATTCGGTGTAGATCCTCCGTTGCTCTTCGATTACTTGCTTGCGCTGCTCCTTCCACAAATGACTTGCACTCAAGACAAACAAAAACTATGCATGCATGCTACTTCTTTACTCAAGGGTTAGAAATCAAGCATAAATTAATCAAATCATAGACAATTCATGCATTGGGATGGGAAAAGTATTATTTTTATTACTGAAAGCGAATCAACTTAAAAAAAAACTGAGATCGACCATCACTCCTTGAACCTGATCCTGGGCTCCTCTTCTTCTGTCCTTCAATTTCTTTGCATTAAATCTCCTTTGGCATGAGGAAAGGCTAAAGGGTTGGGACAATGGATTATGTAAATGGGTAGAGTTTCTTCGCTATATTTTTTCCTCTTCCAAATGGTACCCCTACCCCTTCTTTTATAGGCTAGAAGGAGCTAGGGTTTTGGATGAACCCTCGGCCATGCATGGCCGGGAGTTTCAGTTAACTGACCCATAGCTTTTTGTTCAGTCAAAAACTTTCATTTTTTCATGCTTTGTTAGGTACACATGGGCTTTTGTGAGTCAGCTAGTGGGTACACGTGTGCAGTAATGGGTTAGGGCACGTGGGCTTTGACACAAAAGGATTTTCAAAGAGTTGTTCAACAGAGTTTTGGCAAAGAAGGGATATGAGTTGGCCTGATGCCAGGTAAGCATGTGTGGTGCAATTTAGGGTTATAACACATGTAGTCAAGCAATTTATCTCATATAAATATAAACACTGTTGGCTGCCTTGTGAGTGAGATTTACTAGAATAAAGTGGGCAACTTTAGTAAGATTATCCACCACCACCATGATGGAATCATGCTACTTGGTTGTTTTGGGAATATTGGTGATGAGATCCATTGTTACAACTTCCCATTTCCACTCAGAAATGGGTAATGGCTGAAGCATACCAACTGAGTGTCTGTGCTCAGCCTTGACTTTTTGACATTCCAATCTCTTGGAAATAAAATCAACAACCTCCTTCTTCATACCTGACCAATAATATTGGCTCTTGATAGTTGCAATAGTTTTCTCATAACATGGGTGTCCAGCATAAGGTACATTATGCATTTATTTTAAAATCATAATTTTCAATTCCTGAGAATTGGGCACATAAATTCTTCCCTTATACATGAGAATTTCAGCCTTTCCCAACTTATATTCTTCACTTTTTTGCTGCAAATTACCTTGCTGAAATTTTTCCTTTACCTCCATGTATTTCTGATTTGATTTTGCAGCCTCTTAAATTCTTTCCTTCAAATATAATTGGTACATTATAATGGTTGTAACATGCATCTCATGCACCCTCTTGTTGAGTGCATCCACCACCTTGTTCTCTTTACCTTTGATATGCTTAATATCAAAGTCATATTCATTGAGAAATTCCAACCATCTACTTTGCCTGGAATTTAAAGTTGGTTGTCCAAATAAACATTTCATACCACTATGGTTTGTCCTTAATTCAAATATTTTCCCCATGAGGTAGTGCCTCCACATCTTCAATGCATGCACTATGGCTTCCAATTCTAAATCATGAGTAGCATAGTGCCTTTCATGATTCTTTAATTTCTATGAGTCATAGCATACCACATGCCCATTCTGACTAAGAACTCCACCAAGTCCTTCTTTACATGCATCAATGCATACAATCAAGTCTTCATTTGGATCAATGATATTTAATATTGGAGCAATTGTCAGTAAATGATTCAAGTGTTGGAAACTCCTTTCACAATCTGATGTCCACTCAATCTTCACACCCTTCTTTTGCATGAAAGTGATCGGGTGTGCAATATTTGAGAATCCTTCAATGAATATTTTGTAGTAACCTGAAAATCCCATGACTGATCTCACCTCAGAGACATTCCTTGGTGTTGAACACCCCTCAATGGCATTTATCTTTTCCGGGTCCACTGCTATTCCTTCCTCTGAAATGATATGGCCCAAATAATGAATTTGCTTCTGGTAGAATGAGCACTTGCTCCATTTGGTGTACAATTGATGCTCCCTCAATACTTNNTCTATCCTTGTAAAAGGATACTTGTTCTTCACAATTACCTTGTTCAATTGTATGAAATCAATGCAAATCCTCAAGGTACCATCCTTATTTTTCACAAACAACACTGGGGCACCCCAAGGTGACACACTTGGGTGTATATACCCCTTCTACAAAATCTCCTCAAGCTACATTTCCAATTCCTTTAGTTATGGTGTGCTCATCCTGTAAGGAGTCTTGGATATTGGGTGATCCGAAAATGATCTTTTAAATGACTATGGTTAAATTTATGCATGAGTTATTTTACCATTTAGGATTTAAAGAGAAGAAGAAGATGCTTAATGGAAAAATTATGAAGCCATTATAAAGAAATTAGAACAGAAAATAGACTATAAGATCAACAAACCATAACGCCAAATATTGATAACGGAGTTCGACACAAATTTCCCTACATCTCTAGGCCTTTGTCTTCAGTGGGAGGATTCTTATTAATATTCAATGCTGAAAACATGTATGAAAATTACATCAATTTGGTATTTGATAGACTCTGTTGTGTTATTCTCTATCTCAGTAACCTGATGCAACAAACGACACTGAAAAATATGAAGTAGAACTCTTGGAAATCACCTCCAAAGCTCGCTTCCTCAATGGCTTCCCTGCATAAAAATGGCTTGAGCTTCAAAAATTCTTCATTATTCTTATGTTTTGAACCTCTTCATGGATGTAAAAAGACCTAGTTTATATAAAATTTGAGTTGGGGGTCGAAATTCGTACTTCCCCCCTCTTTTTGGGCTCATATCCCATTTTCTAGGTAAAAGTCCACTAAAATCAGGCCCAAATTTGGTAAAATCCTTCAAATTTGGTCAAATCCTCCAGATTTAGCACAACTGGTGCACATCACCCAAATCCTGGGCTCTTGGTAATATGATGCCCCATGTGGCCAGATGATGCGCCCAACCCCTGAACTCCAAGCCCCAGGTCATATGGCCCCTATGTGACCAGGCCCTTAAAATTCGACCTAGCCCACATTGGGAAAATTTAGATTACCTCGTGGCACCCTCTAATTGGGCCACATGTCACCCCCTGATTGGCCCGAGCCACGTTAGCCTGCCTAGTTAGTCACCACGTCAGCGTCCATACCACCATGTCATCCGCCACATCAACGTTCGTTCTTCCACGTCAGCCAACCAAAACCTACCACGTGTCATCCATACATCCATGTCATCGTATAGATTGCCACGTGTCAGTCTGTACAGTCCACGTCATTTCCACATCAACATCTAAAAATGATGAATCCATCTAACATGTGTCATGCTCAGAGGTTTCCATGTGTCATGCTAACATCAATGTGATGTCATCATCTGTACTACTGATGTCATCAGTTGAATTTGACCTATTGACTTTGACATTTTGTTTGTTTTGGAAAAACTTTAGAACACGATAACTTTCGCGTACGGAGTCCATTTTCAAAAAAGAATATACTTCCAGAATCAACACGACAAGAACTACACGATGCCGCTGGTTTCGTCTGAATCCAATAACTTTGAATTTTAAGCCATTATGGATCCGTTTTGGATCATTCCTCCCCACTGAGACCTTTTGGTCCTCCAAAAGGATATTAACCAGACATCAAGTGTGGGATAGACCTCCCCACTTGTCCTTTGTCTATCAAATCTATCTTGTGCACCTATCACATCATAATCAATTGCAAAAAAACCATGATAACTAAACACATATTGTTAGCCATTTGCATGTTCACATCCTTCTCAAGCCACTACCAGCCATGTAGAAAACATTAGTAGCGACAATATCAGAAATATGACTGAAAATGAACCAACATGTTTGTTCTTCTCTACAATCTTGCATGACAAAAACTCATCTTGAAGCAAAGTATGGCTAGATCTACATGCTACAACCATTTTAATTTTGTGCTTAAGATCATCAAATTTAGGTGTGACATTTTTTCTTGAATAAGATGCCTTCCTTAACTGTTCCATTGTGACAAGAGATTGATTTTCTTTAATATGACGAGCATGCATAACATATTCAGCTCCTTTCTTAAATAAGTGATATGATTATGTTCCCTGTAAAAGATTTCTTTGCGATCATATAAATAAGGGCTACCTAAGGCCATTCCACATCTTTCTAGTGGTAACACATCACATATTACTTCATCCACATACTTAGATGTAATTGCAAACTTTATGATACATTGCTTTGCTATGTGCAACTTATGATCTTTGCTTATCCAATTTAGTGAGTAGGGTTTCTGATGTAACTTAGCTTTTAATCCCAATTTCTTAACCACTTCTTCTGAAATTAAGTTAGATTGAGATCCATTATCTATCAATGTGTCGATCTTGGTATGTTTCATAATGGCCCTTATATGAAACAATTTACTTCTTGAATCAAAACCATCACCAATTTTACCTGACAAACCAACTACTGTGATCTTAGTCTCATCACTTGAATGTGACCCCAAGTCTGTTAGTTGTGTTGCTGCTGCAACATTTTGCCTCCCTTTCCTATCTTTGAACCATTTCGGTCTCTTCTTTGGGTGCAATTTCCAACAATGTTAATCATCGTGCCTTTCTTTCTTGCAATTCTTGCAAGAGAGATTCTCTTCCTTCACTGTCGCTGAGTTTTCTTTCTTCCCATTCCCTTTTCCTTTGCCTTATTTCTTTGAATATGATTTCCTTGATACACCAAATCCACTTTTCGATGCTTCAATATACGTTGCTTGAATAAAATCCTCATCAAGATTTGTAGGTCCAAACAAAAACATAGTATTATGAATATGTGCAGGCAAACATCCTATATACTTCATAAGTTTCTTGTGTATGTAATGGAATATCTAACATCAAAGCCATATTACGAAATTCATTTGTGTATTCTTGCACCGATTTTTATTTTCTTAATTTAAGACTTTCCATTCAATTAAATCCTTCTCCTTATACCCCAAAGGATAGAACTGTTTGCTAAGTGCGAAACTAAAATATTTCCATGATGGAAATACATTACCAATTTGTTGAGTACCATGTTGCAACTTACTCTACCACCAGATGAGTGTTGTTCTTGCAAGACAAAGCGATGTCAATTTGATCTCGGTTGCCTCATCATTGATTTGTTTCACACTGCAATATACCTCCATATGTCTGACCCAATTATCAATATTCTCATCATTGACTTCTCCATTATACACGGGACACTCGAATTTCACATAAAGTTTAAGTAATGGCATGTCATGCTTATGTTTATGAGAATGTTTTCTTGCAGAAGTAGGATTTTAACTTGTACTTGAAGAAGAAGAAGATGGAGATGAAAGAGGTGAAGGAGGAGGTTTAGGAGGGTCCTCTCCTTCTTCAATTTTGTTTTGTTTTGAAGATTCTCCTTGAAAAAGTCTCTTCCATTCCAAGTAATCATCATAGAACACTTTTACCATCTCCGACATGGAAAATAAATTTCTTTGAAACTCTCTTTCATTTTGAGAAAGTCCTTCTTCCGATGCCATCTTCTCATTTTGATATGTCCTCTTTCTTGATCCAATTTTAGGATCTCCTTCTACAATATCTCCTTCACCATGACTTAACTTTTCCCTGGTGATCATGCATACTCAAAACAACCAAATGTCAACCTACTCTGACACCACTTGATCCGAAAATGATCTTTTAAATGACTATGGTTAAGTTTATACATGAGTTATTTTACCATTTATGATTTATACAGAAGAAGAAGATGCTCAATGGAAGAATTATGCAGCCATTATAAAGAGACCAGAACAAAAAATAGACTGTAATATCAACAAACCATAACGCAAAATATTGAAAACGGAGTTCGACACAAATTTGCCTACGTCTTCGGGCCTTTGTCTTCAGTGGGAGGCTTCTTATTAATATTCAATGCTTAAAACATGTATCAAAATTACATCAATTTGATATTTGATAGACTCTTTTATGTTCTTCTCTGTCTCAGGAACCTGATGCAACAAACGACATTGAAAAAGATGGAGTAGAACTCCCAGAAATGGCCTCCAAAGCTCACTTCCTCAATGGCTTTCCTGCATAAAAATGGCTTGAACTTCACAATTTTTTATCATTCTGCTGTTATGAACCTCTTCATGGCTGTAAAAAGACTTGGTTTATATTGAATTTGAGTTGGGGGTCGAAATCCCAACTTTCCCCCTCTTTCTGGGCTCTTTTTGGGCTCAAATCCCATTTTCTAGGAAAAAAGCCACTAAAATCAGGCCCAAATTTGGTAAAATCCTCCAAATTTGGCCAAATATGCTAGATTTAGCTCAACTAGCACACAACCCCCAAATCCTGGGATCTTGGTCATATGGCACCCCATGTGGCTAGGTGTTGCGCCCAACCTCTGAACTATGGGCCCCAGGTCATATGGCCCCCATGTGACCAGGCCCTTAAAATTCGACTTAGACCACATTGGGAAAATTCAGTCTGCCACGTGGTTCCCTATTATTGGCGCACATGTCACCCCCTGATTGGATTGAGATACGTTAGCATCCGTACTACCATGTCAACCACCATGTCAACTTCCTTTCTTCCACACCAACCAACCAAAACCTGCCACTTGTCTTCCGTACATCCATGTCATCGTACAAAATGCCACGTCATTATACAGATTGCCACGTGTTAGTCCGTATAGTCCATGTCATCTCCACATCAACACCCAAAAAATTTGAATCCATCTGCCACATGTCATGCTAACGTCATCATTTGTACTGCTGATTTCATCAGTTGACTTTGACCTATTGACTTTGACATTTTGTCTGTTTTGGAAAAAATTTAGAACGCGATAACTTTCGCATACGAAGTCCATTTTCGAAAAATAATATACTACCATAATCGATACGACGAGCACTACGTGATGGCGCTGGTTTCATCTGAATCCAATAACTTTGAGTTTTAAGCCATTATGGATCCATTTTGGATCATTCCTCCCCATTGAGACCTTTTGGTCCTCCAAAAGGATATTAACCAGACATCAAGTGCGGGATAGACCTCCCCACTTGTCCTTTGTCTATCAAATCCGTCTTGTGCACTTGTCGCATCATAATCAATTCCAAAACAACCATGATAACTGAACACATATTGTTAGCCATTTTCATTTGTTCACACCCTTCCGAACCCACTACCATCCATGTAGAAAACATTAGCAACAATTATATTAGAAATATGATTGAAAATGAACCAACATGTCTATTCTTCTCTACAAGCTTGCATGACAAAAACTCATCTTGAAGAAAAGTATGGATCGATTAACATGCTACAACCATTTTACTTTTGTTCTTAAGATTATCCAATTTAGGTGTGACATTTTTTCTTGAATAAGCTGCCTTCCTTAACTATTCCATTGTGACAAGAGATTGATTTTCTTTAATATGATGAGCATGCACAACATATTCAATTTCTTTCTTAAATAAGTGATATTTATTTGGTTCCTTGTAGAGTATTTCTTTGTGATCATATAAATAAGGGCTACCTAATACCATTCCACATGTTTCTAGTAGTACCACATCACATATTACTTCATCCACATACTTAGATGTAATTTCAAACTTTATGATACATTGCTTTGTTATGGGCAACTTATGATCTTTTCTTATCCAATTTAGTGAGTAGGGTTTGTGATGTAACTTAGTTTTTAATCTCAATTTCTTAACCACTTCTTCTGAAATTAAGTTAGATTGAGATCCATTATCTATCAATGTGTCGATCTTGGTATGTTTCATAATGGCCCTTATATGAAATAATTTACTTCTTGAATAAAAAACATCACCAATTTTACCTGACAAACCAACTGCTGTGATCTTAGTCTCATCACCTGAATTTGACCCCAAGTCTATTAGTTGTGTTCTTGCTGCAACTTTTTGCTTCCCTTTCCTCTCTTTGAACCATTTCAGTCTCTTCTCTGGGTGCAATTGCCAACAATGTTCATCATCGTTACCTTCTTTCTTGCAATGCTTGCAATAGAGCTTCTCTTCCTTCACTGTCGTTGAGTTTGATTTCTTCCCATTCCCTTTGCCTTTTCCTTCTTTCTTTGAAGATGATTCCCCTGATACACCAACTCCACTTTTCCCTACTTCAATATATGTTTCTTGAATAGAAACCTCATCAAGATTAGTAGGTCCAAACATAAACAAAGTATTACGAATATGTCCAGGAAACCTCCTATATACTTCATAAGAGTTTCTTGTGTATGTAATGGGATATCTAACATCAAGGCCATCTTATGAAATTCATCCGTGTATTCTTGCATCGATTGTTATTTTCTTAATTTAAGACTTTTCCATTCAATTAAAGCCTTGTCCTTATACCCCAAAGGATAAATCGGTTTTCTAAGTGCAAAAATTAAATCTTGCCATGATGGAAATACATTACCAATTTGCTGAGTACCATGTTGCAACTTACTCTGCCACCAGATGAGTGTTGTTCCTGTAAGACGAAGCGATGCCAATTTGATCTTTGTTGCCTCATCATTGATTTGTTGCACATTGCAATATACCTCCATCTATCTGACCTAGTTATCAAGATTCTCATCATTGACTTCTCCATTATACATGGGAAACTCAAATTTCACATCAAGTTTAAGTAATGACATGTCATGCATATGTTTATGAGAATGTTTTCTTGAAGAAGTAGGATTTGAAATTGTACTTGAAGAAAAAGAAGATGGATATGAAGGATTTGAAGGAGGAGGTTTAGGAGGGTCCTCTCCTTCTTCAATTTTGTCTTGTTTTGAAGATTCTCCTTGAGCATGTCTCTTCTTTTCCAAGTAATCATCATACAACACTTTTACCATCTCTGACATGGAAAATAAAGTTCTTTGAAACTCTCTTTCGTTTTGAGAAATTCGTTCTTTTGATGCCATCTTCTCACTTTAAGATGTCCTCTTTCTTGATCCAATTTCAGGATCTCCTTCTACAAGATCTTGTTCAACATGACTTAACTTTTCCCTCGTGATCATGCATACTCAAAACAACAAAATTTCAACTTGCTCTGATACCACTTGATCCGAAAATGATCTTTTAAATGACTATGGTTAAGTTTATGCATGAGATATTTTACCATTTAAGATTTAAAGAGAAGAAGAAGATGCTTAATGGAAGAATTATGCAGCCATTATAAATAAATCATAACATAAAATAGACTATAATATCAACAAGACATAACGGGAAAGATTGATAATGGAGTTCGACACAAATTTTCCTACGTCTCTGGGACTTTGTCTTTAATGTGAGGCTTCTTATTAATATTCAATGCTTAAAACTTGTATCAAAATTACATCAATTTGGTCTCTGATAGATTTTGTTGTGTTATTCTTTGTCTCGGGAACTTGATGCAACAAACGACAATGAAAAAGATTGAGTAGAACTCCCCAAAATGGCCTCAAAAGCTCGCTTCCTCAATGGCTTCCCTGCATAAAAATGGCTTGAACTTCACAAATTCTTCATCATTCTTCTATCCTGAACCTCTTCATGGTTGTAAAAAGACCTGGTTTATATAGAATTTGATTTGGGGGTCGAAATCCCAACTTCCCCCCTCTTTCTAGGCTCTTTTTGGGCTCATATCCCATTTTCTAGGCAAAAATCCACTAAAACCAGGCCCAAATTTTGTAAAATCCTCCAAATTTGGCCAAATCCGCTAGATTTAGCACAACTAGGATACAACCCCCAATTCCTGGGCTCCTGGGCATATGGCACCCCATGTGGCCAGGTGTTGTGCCCAGCCTATGAACTCTCGGCCATGGGTCATATGGCCCTCATGTGACCAGGTCCTTAAAATTTGACCTAGCCCACATTGGGTAAATTCGAGTTGCCACATGGCACCCTTTGATTGGGCCATGTGTCACCCCCTGATTGGCCCGAGCCATGTCAGCCTGCCACGTCAATGTCTGTACTACCACGTCAGCCTGCCCAGTCAACCACCACGTCAATCTTTGTTCTGCCACGTCATACAACCAAAACCTGCCACATGTCATCCATACATTCACATCATCGTACATATTGCCACACCATCATACATATTGACACATGTCAGTTAGTACAATCCACGTCATCGCCACATCAACACCCATAAATGTCGAATCCATATGACATGTGTCACGCTTAGAGGCTGCCACATGTCATGATGACGTCAACATGACATCATCATCTGTACTATTGACGTCATCAATTGACTTTGACCTATTGACTTTGACTTTTTTCTTGTTTTAGAAAAACTTCAGAACATGATAACTTTCGTATATGGAGTCCATTTTCGTAAAAGAATATACTGTTGGAATTGACATGATGAGCACTATGTGATGGCGCTGGTTTTGTCTGAATTCAATAACTTTGAATTTTAAGCCATTATGGATCCATTTTGGATCACTGGAGCTGCTACAGGAATTAGATTAATGGAGAAATCAATATCTCTCTTGGGTGGAAATCCCGATATTTCTTTAAATACATATTCAAACTTCTTTAGAACTTCATAATATTCAATACTTGGCACCTTATCTTTAGGTGCCTCTTCCATATGTGATGTAATTATTTGACACCCTTTCCTGAAACTTTTCTTCAGTTGTAAGGATGAAACTTCTCTGATGGTTACTACCCTGGGAATTCCCTGAACTGTCCTCAAGTTTCCTTCCTGATCCAAGCAAGTAAAGGACTTATTATAACAATCTAGGATAACATCATGCTTGTCCAACCAATCCATACCCATGAAGCAATATTATGAGCCCAAAGGTATGATATTCAAATCTTCTCTTGTGCCCAGTCCATTCATGTCCATTGGACATGCCTTAACCATCTCATTAATTTTCCTTTTAGCTCTTGTAGCTAGCTACACTAACCAAGGTTTTCTAAGCTTTCTTCTTGGCAGTTGAAATCTTTCCACCATATTAGGATCTATATAACTATCACTAACTACGAAATAAATTAAAATAACAATAGGTTGGTTGTTGATCTTACCCTCCACTTCAATCATATGTGACTGAAACTCAACTTGCTTGTTATCTAGACTTGCATAGATCCTTGGTACATTTCTACCCATGTCCTCTTCTATTTCATCTTGTTGTACATTGTAAGTAGTCTTCACTTTTTCACCTCTGTGAGGGAAATCTCTCAACACATGATCTCCTCCACAACCCCAACATTGAATAGGTGGCTGCCTTGGTATTTTCCCTATTGCCTCTGTCATTCTGGGTTCTTTAGCGGATGGCTGTCCCTGAGAATTATTTCTGAAGAATGGTGGTTTGATCCCCTTCTTCCTCTGGTCCATCTTACTATTCTTTTTTTTCTTCCCACTCCCTTTGAAAAGTTGGTCTTCCTCTGTGTTGATCATAAAGGCATTTATCCCTCCTTATAGTTTCCTCTAGTGTCTTGGGATCATCATACTATATGTTATCACTGATAAAAGATGCCAACCCACTTAGGTACCTTTGAATATTAACTTGTTCATCCTTGATGAATGAAACATATTTTAGCAGCTCTAAAAACCTTCTTTCATACTCATCTATGGTCACACTCCCAAGATTGAGTTCAAAGAACTCCTTCATTTTATTATCATAGTATCGTTTGGTCAAGTATTTCTTTTAAAAATACCTCTTGAATTCCCTCCAAGTAACCTTCTTCTCATCAATGTGTTTCACCTACACAAATTGGTCCCACCACATTGATGCTTTTCCTTTGAGATGATAGATGGAAATTATTCCTTCTTCTTGTGAGGAGTAGTTATGTAAATAGAAGTACTTCCTCATGCCCAACAACCAGGTCTCTCCATCCTCATCCTTCTTGTGTTCACCATAAAATGTTGTAGGTTTATCTTATTCATCTCTCTCTGTAGCTCATCTATTACATGCCTCCTCTTATGCTTCCTAATAGGGGATGGAATTGAACCACTGTGTAATCTCCTAGTTGAGTTCCTTGGGGGGTGATGGTGATGCCTGCCAACACTTCTTGTTATTATCCTCTCATCATGAGATCTGTGACTCCCTAATTTTCTTGACTCGGTCTCCTTATCCATCTTCTTCCCTATTTTGTCCAAGCTTTGCATTAACTTGATGTTGAAGCTTTCTTTCTACTCCTTGGCTTTTATAAGCCTCTCATTGTCAAATTTATAACTTTGGACATCCTTTAGCAGAATTTTTATGGTTTCTACTAAGTTCATGCTTTCCTCCTTTCTTCTCCATGTCCATTTGAATTTGTACGTTCATTAATCAAATCGACATACAACCCCCTAACTTCCTCTCATGGTTGTAATTCCTCTATGTATCTTTCATTTTGTTGATCTTGTTTTGATCTAAATTCTGTTAACTCTACAAAATGTGCAGGCAACAAGATTTGTTAGACTAAATAATTTAACAAATTCATGAAAATTATGCACAATTCTGTTCCAATAATGCATCAAAACTCTTTCTTCTGATTTCTTATGAAATTAACTGCCCAGATTAATTTTCTGGGTGGATATCTAGACTCTTCTGTCCAAAACACTTCCATGAACCTGCCATCAACACTTAGCCATTTTTCCATCTACACGGACTCATAGACTCATAATCTTGTAACTTTCCTTTCATAAGTCTGTTCGAGAGGTCTCAACAATTAACCATTTTTCCATCTACATGGACTCGTAGACTCATAATATTGTAACCTTCCTTTCATAAGTCCACCCAAGAAGTCTCAACACTTAACCATTTTTCCATCTACGTGGACTCACTGACTCATAATCTTGTAACCTTCATTTTTAAGTCCATTCGCGAAGTCTCAACACTTAACTATTTTTCCATCTACACGGACTCGCGGACTCATAATATTGTAACCTTCCTTTCATAATTTCGTCCGAGAAGTCTCAACACTTAACCATTTTTTCACTTCTTACTGCAGTTTCATGGGACTGACAGTTGGCTTGCAACATGGCTCCCCACCACCCGCCAGCTTTCATCCCGTCCAACATGCACCTGCCACCGTGGAAGTACACGTATTTCTTCTACCCCGTCAGTTGACACGTGGCCTCCCCATCATGTCGATGTCATTGTATGGAAAAATACCCAAAATTTTCCTATTTTCTTATGTTCGAAATTTTCCAAAGAGGCTCAATTCTTCACATCACGCATGAAATTTCTCTCAATTTTACTACCGTAATTTCAACAAACAAATTTCAGACATCCTTTTCTGACATTTCGTCAAATAATTTCCATGCTCAGTTGAAAACTGGAGTTCTGATACCACTTTGTAATGTACCCAACCTCCCAGGCTGGGCCACACCACACAAAACTCTCTCTTTTACCACTCTGATACCATTAAATATACTGATATGTTCTGCATATGAATAGAGTTAAGTGGAATAATAAAAACATACAACAATAATAATTCATACATGTTGGGTATGTGTTATATTCTTTGCATGTGTGTGTGTGTGTGGGTGCGTCAGATTCGACAACTGCTTATGACGATCCCTCGTAGTAGTTCTCTTTGTGTCGTGTGCACCAAGCGCTTCCTAGGGGGGTCCAAGGGGGGGCAGGTATGGCCCCCCTCTGGTTACACGCATCATTTGACACTAGGAGGTAGCCCGGGGCAGCACCCTGAAATTGTTTTTTGGGTGGTTTTTTCTATTTTTAGCGGATTTTGCTATTTTTAGCAGTTTTCTAAATTAATCCCAGATTAAGGGATTAGGGTTTTGGTATCTATAGAATACCTAAAAACATTGTATATATTGTATGGTGAATGGTGAAATTCGATATAATGAAATAAGAAAGGTTTTCCTCGGTTGAGGGTTTCCTGTATAAATCTTTGTGTACTATGTGAATGAGCCATTGATTAATTTATGTTTTTCTTAAGAATCTATATGCATTTCTTTAATTCGCAGGTTTAAAACTTATATGTGGTATCAGAGCTCATTTTTGGCTTCATAGGGATGCCTTTGTTGTTGAGGGTTTGTCTCGGTCTTGATAGATCAAGTTTATCTTGGGTCTGTGATAAACCTGGGTTTAGTGGGAGATTTTGTAGTGGAGATTCAAGTATAGAAAGAGGAATGGCGAGCTCATCTAGAATAGAGATAGAGAAGTTCAATGGTAAAAAAATTGAGCTATGGAAGCTCAATATGGAGGACCTTCTTGTAGACAAAGAACAATGGATCGTTGTGGATCCTGATACACAGCCTACTGGTACGTAGCCTACTGGTACACAGTCGACTGGTACACAACCTACTAGTACACAAACTACTAGTACACCACCTAGTGGTATGTCGAAGGAAGATTGGGAGAAGTTGGACAGAAGAATAAGGAGTACTATTCGACTTTGCCTGGCAGATTTAGTGTTGTTGAATGTCTCAGGAGAATCTATAGCCAAGGAACTATGGGATAAGTTAGGGAATTTGTATCAATCAAAGTACCTGGTAAACAAGTTGTTTCTTCGAAAGAAGCTGTATCATCTTAGGATGGAAGATGGAGATTCTGTGACAGAACATCTAAATGCATTTAATACTTTGGTAAGTCAACTTGTCTCTGTTAATATTACAATTGCAGAAGAAGATAAGTGTATTACTTTGTTATGTTATTTGCCAGACTCTTGGGATAATCTGGTTGTAGCAATTGGTAGTACCACTCAATCTACATTGAAGTATGAGGATGTAGTTGCATCCTTTTTATCTTAAGAGATGAGGCGGAAAAGCATGGATGGTCTATTACACATTATTTTTGTCATCCCTATGATTGTTAATGATGTAAACCTATCTGTTGCCTTAAGAGGGGTTAGTGTCCTGAATTCCTAAAGAAAGAAGGGAGAAGAACTTTTCCTGAGAGAAGAAGTTGTGTTTTCCTCTGTAAAAACCCTATTTTGGAGGATTTCCGCAGGCTGCTCTGTATGCAGGGTGTGGAAATGCCTGATTTCCATAGGCTGCACTATAGCTAGGATGCAAAGTTTCTGCAGGCTGCACTATAGATAGGGTGGGGCGGCCTTTGTATGTGGGAAAAACGAACGTCTTCTCGATGCTTCTAGAAGGAGAAGCTTCTATGGTGAGGTGGCCTCTGAATGATTTGGATCTTACTCACTTTAATGATTTAGTGGGATCATCCTAACCTCCCCACCTTATCCTCTTCAACTTATAAAAGGAGAGGAGCTCTCATGGATAAAGTTAGCTTGATTGAGTTGGAAAAGTTGGATTGAGTTTGGGAAATTTATGAGTGTCTATGAGATTTTCTTTGTCAAGATAGATTGTGAGTAGCTATCAGATACACAGTCTCAGAATCCATTGGAGAAAGAAGTGTGTGGGAAGCAAGGAACTGTTGGAAGGAACCTGACGACATCAAGGCATTTGGTTGTATATTTATTCCACATTCTTTAATGCAAATATACTTTTATTTCCTATATGAATGTTATTTCTCCATATTGTATGATTCCTTGATCACGTACATAGTTTCATATCAAATAGACTTTGTTATTTTTGTCTTCGTTGGCTTGTGCTTGTTTGCAGATATTTCTCATAAACCTCGTGAAGGAGCTTGGATTGCATTCACGAATTCGGATCTTCAATACTTAAAAGGTATGTTCTAGATCCATTTCTCATTTGATAATTGAAAGCTAAGGAAATAGTAGTGTACTGTCTTGTTTTTTTCTAGATGTAGATGGATCTAGGGAGACTAGTTTATGTCTGCATTTACTGATTTATCCAATAACAAAATTGGTGACCATACTGGGGACATAATTTTTTCCTAGTTTTCCTTGTTTTATTGCTTTGATTGCTTGGTTTCTATTTTCTGAGTCACTAGGAGATCCATCTTGACTCTCTGACTGTTAAACTTCACTGGAAAACCTTCTTAATTTTTAATTTTTTCCATTTTTGTTTGATTTTCGCACCCTGCTTTGAGGAACAGTGCAACGACTTGGGATTTCCGCACCCTACCTATTTAGACCAGTGCGGAAACTCCGCACCCTACCCATATCTGGCTTGCAGTGATCAAGGATTTACGCACTGTGTTAGGCTTCCAGCCTGTGGCGATTGTGAAAACAAAAATGTTTTTTGGTGGTTTTCCCTGCCTAGATCTGTGACATGGTTTTGGGGTGATTTGTTGGGTCTGATTACAGTCTACTTGACAAAATTTGAATCTGCTTTCAACCATCTTTGTCTTATTTTTTCTTTGTTGTATTTTGAAATATTTAGTCTCTTGATTTGAGTGTCTTTCAATTACAAAGCATCGTTTTTCTTTAGAATTGTTTAGTGAAAGAATACTTCTTTTTCTGAATAAATCGTGTTAAAAGAGAAACTTACTTTGGGTTGTTTTTGTTTTGAAGTGATTTGCTATTTGTTTTAGTGTCTCTTTGAAACAAAAAAATGTAATTTTTTGCCTTATATTAGATTGGGGGATTCCTTGCATTCGAAGTAGCGAAATTGCATGATTCTTGGCATTTTTTGGTCTTAAATTCTGCCATGAATCGTGTATTGGTGTACAGTCTCTTTTGCTCATTTCTTGAGAATCTTGATATTGATGAGTTTAATAATTTTTGTGATATTGTGCATCTGGGAATGATAAATGTTTTCTCCTTCTCGTAGCATAACTTTCATCGAAATGAAAAGATTGTATCTTCATCTCTTTGCATAACTTTTGAGTTGGTCAAAACACCAGATTGTCCACACCATTTTTCCTCTTGAGTAACAACAACCTTAAAAATAAAGCGCTTATAAAAATTGATTAGACAATTTTATATTTTCTGGTAGAAAATGTAATATACCAGATATAAAAAGTATGCAGTATAGAAATAAAATGCTAGAAATGGAAGAATAACAGTAATATAACCAACATAATCTCCACAATAACACATAAATGATATAAGAACAACAACAAAAATAACACTTGACATAGAAAGCAATGTTCATGGGCCTCTTCGAGGGGGCAACCTCCAGTAGATCAATGCTCTATTACAATAATCTCAAAGCTAGGGTTATCATACCCTTGAATCCTATTTATACTAAATATGTCTATCAAAAGAAGCATTTAGAGGAAGATCCTTCTAGAAGTGGAAGATTCTATTAGGTATTCTTACATCCGCCTTATTCTATTTTATTGAAAGGCCTTATTAATATTGACCTTTATTACATCCGAATATATTGTTCTACCTATGTATGGGTTAGGACCCTAACATGTCCGTCCCCTTAAAAACAACCTTGTCCTCAAGGCTTGAGATGTGGAAATTGCTGCAGAATGGTAGCTGGTTCCCAAGTGGCATCTACTGGAGTTGTATCTTTCCACTAGAATAGCACTTCCTTGATGGTTCTTTGGCACAGGTGACACTCATGCTGGTCCAAAACTGCTTCTGGCTATAGCCAAATGGATCCTTCTTCAGCTAACTCAGGAAGGTTGGTTTGAATTTGGCACCTAGTTCCAATCACCTTCTTTAAGCATGAAACATGAAAAACAAGATGTAGCTTCGAATGACTGGGCAGAGCTAACTGATAGGCTACTTGTCCCACATGCTTGAGAACTGCATAAGGACCATAAAATTTGGGTGCTAGCTTCTGACAATGCTCGGCCTTGAGGGAAGTTTTCTTGTAAGGTTCCAGTCCCAGAAACACTTGATCCCCTTATGCAAATTAATGTTCAAAGTGACCTTGATCTGCTTGTTGCTTCATATGATTCTATGCCATGACCAATTTCTCTTTGAGGGTACTGAGAATAGCCTCTCGAACTGTAAGTGTTTGGTCAACCACCTGGACCTTTGAGGTACTTGGTAAGTATGAGAGAACTAAAGGTGGCTTCTGTCCATATACTGCTTCAAAAAGAGTCATGTGTGTAGCTATATGGTAGGAAGTGTTGTACCACCATTCAACTAGGGGTAACCATTGAGTCCACTGATTTTTATTTTCAGAGGCAAAACACCTTAGATATGCTTCCAAACACTTGTTGACAACTTTCGTTTGACCATCAGTCTGGGGATGATAAGCTGTGATGAGATGCAATTGGGTGCCCTGTAGCTTGAACAATTCTTGCCAAAAGTTGCTTGTGAAAGTTGGGTCACGATAAAAAACAATAGAGTGCGGCATGCCATGAAGATTGAAGACTTGGTCCATGAAAATTTGAGCCACCGTGGATGCTGTAAATGGGTGTTGAAGAGCGTAGAAATGAGCATACTTGGAAAGGCGATCAACAACCACCATTATGACTGATTTATTTCCCAATTTGGGTAAGTCGGTAATAAAGTCCATAGAGATATCCTTCCAAATAGCAGGTGGAATCGAAAGCAGTTGTAGTGTGCCCGGAGATTTGACTATTTCTCCCTTGTTGCATTGACACACATCACATTTAGCGACAAAATTATGAATGTCCTATTTCATACCATCCCAAAAAAAAGAACATTTGACCCTGTCATAGGTTTTGGTAAACCTGGAGTGCCCCACTATGGGTGTAGCATGAAGCTTTGATTGTTTACTTAAATACAAATGACCTTTGTATTGAATCTCATCATGGAGCCAAGAGTACCCTGGGGGAACTGGAGCATTGAACTGTAATTGCTGGATCAGATGTGAACTTTTGGGATCTTGTAGCCATTCCTAGCGAACGACTTGGAGCTAATCTAGTACAATGAAGGAAAGAGAAAAAAGGGATCCTTTATCTTCATATTTTCGGGAAAGTGCATCTGCCACCACATT
>SNQJ01S0002772.1:196983-209073 GCA_010110895.2 Picea sitchensis | reverse complement strand
TCAGTTAACTGAAGACTAGTTGACTAGTTAACTCAACTAGGTGGCAGCTCACTCTCGTAACTGCCTGAGAGACTAGAATAGGTGGCAGTTCACTCTCGTAACTACTGGTGTGTGTCCAGATCAATCTAGACCACCACTATGGTGACTTGTTTCACCTCAAGTCGAACTCATTGAGATATACAAAGTATATCATGTGTAAATTATTCATTATTCATAACGGTTAATGAGAATTCTTCCATTCTTTCTCTTGTTCTTTCTCCTTTTCTCTCTGCAAATGTGTGTATCACTTTTAAGATAGATCTATTCTGTGCAGGATTAACACATTTATAGAGTGCTCTAATAAAGTTAAGAATAGTTAAAATTTATTATATCTGGAAGCTTTGTGCTATGTAGAAGTAAGATAAGTGGAAATTTTTGTTTCTAGAGCATGGATCTAGGTATGTTTGATAGATTCTGTCCTAGCTTAAAAACTAGGGCATTAATAGATGAAAGGAATTTTAATATGAATATATATGATAAGCATAATGATAGATATGTTATACCTATGCATAGAAAGAATGTTTGGACTAATAAATGGATGCAGGATCCTAGAAAGAATTTTTTGCAGGCTAGCTACCACGATCCTAGTGCGCAATACATGAGAGGTTGGGGACCATTTAAAAGAAAGATAAGATTAACCCTATGTTATAGCTGCAGAAAACCAGGCCATCTAGCTAAGGAATTCCCTGGTGGAAGAGCTATTTGTCTCTATTGCAAAGCTATGGACCATGAAGTGTTGGATTGCCCTAGAATGATTGCTAAGCTTGAAAGAATGAATCTGGACCAGGAAAACCCTAAGGTAGATCTAGAAATAGAAGAACCGCAGAAAGAATTAGAGAAGGTATTACTACAGATGAAAGACACCTTAAATGACCACCGACATGTTAGGTTATCAGAGGTATTTAAAGGAAAAGAATGCATTGAGGCAAGAATAAGAGACTTCGACATTGACTGTGTTCTGGATGAAGAAACACAGGTGAATATCATGACAGAGAGAACTTGGGAAATTATAGGGAGGCCTGCTATGATTCCTTCATTAGGAGGAATAGGGTTATTCAGAGGGAAACTGGTAAACCTATGTGGAAGGCTCACTCAGATATCTATGAATGTCAATGGAACTTCGACAGAAGAAGATTTTGATATTATCAACTTTATTGAGGACAACACCCCAGTTACTATGTTACTTGGAAAACCTTGGATTGACAGAGATCAAGCCGAACGAAAGGAAGAAAAACAAGTTTTGGAGAAGAAGCAACAAGAATTAAAATATTTCATGACTAGAAGGATCGCACAGTTGATTGAAGAACATGAGAACAGATTGAAGCTACTTAGTACTAGAAACCAAGATGTCGAAGCTGTAAGAGATTCAGAGAACTCACAGATGACTGAAGTACCTACCCCAGGTAAAAAAGAGGTATTGCCCTTGAGTCCTAGGAGAGATCCTCAATAGTGCGAAGTGACTATGTCTAAGGAAAATAAGAATTAGAATGGGAAAAGAACCACCGAGACGAAGCTCACTGGGAAGAAGGCTAGAAAGTTGAGTAAGAAGAAGGCTAATATTGAAAAGTTACAGTAGGTTCTAGGGGGTACCTCACAAAAAGAAACTTTGCAAAATTGGAGCTTCATTGGGATATCATAACAATGACATAGGGCACTTCACCATGGTGAAGCAATATAGCCATTGGAGGCCGATATATCCGTTCAACTGCGGCTTCGAATGGGTCAAAAAGTATTGATGGCTCACCACCAAACTGTTGGACTATGCCATAATGGACAGAACAATAATTAATGAGGCTCATACCCATTGCAAAGAGAACCATTTCCAAGATCGACTATATATCACTTCGCACCATGCACGAAGAACACTTTTTCCAACTGAGAATTTGAAGCCCGCGGACTAGCAAGTGTATATAATGATCATCGTGCCCTTGTTTTTCATTCTTGAGCAGTGTCTAAGATCATTGTGACCCCGATAATTTATCCCGAGCGCGTATGTCCGACGAGCTCAACGCAGTCGAAGAATTTGTAACTGAAGTTCTCCTTGATTTAATGAATGAGAGAGTCATGTCAGAAAGAGGAGTATCTATAGGTGTTGAAGCGTCATCGACGAGGGGACTGGCAGCCTCTCCATCCACTGCTTGAGCCAGACCATCCAGCCAGGCCGATGAGAAGCATACTAAACACAAAGACGATATCGCGAATGCCAAACTGATTCTGAGCATTCTACCTACCTACCTACCACCTTTAAGTGGCGCCATCAACTGAGACAGTGTGCCCAAAGATTTTGACTATGATTTGGTCACGACGTACCTCCCGAAAGGGATATGCGTAGTTCGAGCCGACCAGGATAAGCTCGTAGCATTAAAGTTTAGCAACTTCAACCTGGGTGACAGGAAGGCTTACAACATGCTCACCCCACATAAGTATTTGACCAGGAATAAAGGAAAGAACTCAAATATTATTCCATAGTCATGGACCCAGAACCTCGCGCAGTTCACACTACTCAATGTGATGAAGATCCCGCACTTCAGAAGACACCAGGAAATGAACGCATGTGTCAAGTTGTTGTTGTCCTGTTACCACAGAGGATACTTATGGTTTAACCGCCACATCACTGTGGATCCGACCTTGATCAATTGGATCACAAGGCTGAGCATGTAGGGCCCTGAACCTCAGGAATTTTACCCTGGAAATACCTCAGACTGAGCATTAGCGTAGAGAATCAAAGAAACTTATGGCGATGTCGAGAAGGGAACGTGATGTAACAAGGTATCCTCTATCCAGAGTGGTGCAGTGTGCCTTGCATGTTAGCTAATCACATGAAAGCTAGTTCGCAAGAACCAACCCACCCAAGTGACTGGATTCGTAGTTGATCTCGTAGGGAAGTGCGCAGAAGAACTTTAGATGAATTGGGTGCAGTACCTTGTAAACCAGCTAGAACTTGATTGAAGGGAAGCACAAGACCAAGGGTATGAGTTCCACTTCAGCTGGCTTCTCATATTGATCGCTTTCATCGCATGGGAGATGCCAGAAGGTGCGACCTTCGTAGACGTCGAACCCTTCGAACCTTTGGCTACGAAGTTTAATACCTTATGGTAATCTAATGATATGAACAAGCAGGGGAAATCCAATGCCATCTTCCATAATTACTACAACGATTTGAAGCAAGCCATCCAGTCCGAGCCTCAGATGACCCCGAATACCCTCCACAGGTTTCAACCCTTAATGAAGTTCAGCATGGACCACCACTTCATTTATATAACAGTGTGCGTCGATGGCCATAAGTAGCAGTTGCGGTCCTATTTCAAAATTACAGAGGAAGACTTAGAGGAAATCACTAAGAAATGGTCGGCAGACCTCCTTATTCTAGCCAATACTGCGGAGTTGTCCAATGTTGACAGCTTGAAAGATGCGCAAGATACACTCGGACCTAGTAAGACGAAGAAGCCTGAAGAAGTTCAGGATATAGACAACACATCTGTGAGGACCGTGTCCATTTCACCAGAGAAAGGAGGCGATGGAGGAGAGCTAAATGGCGCAGAATTTGAACATAACAAAGGCGAGGTTATACCGCAGAATGATGAGGAGGACCCATCAAAGAAGAGGAAGGTTTCCCCACTGAAGCCTTCATCCCCGAAGAAAGTGAAGGCAACCAAGACCAAGTTCGAGACTGTCCTCACCCCAGATGACTTCAACTTCATTGTCGCAGAACTAAATGATGCTTCACTGGAGATAGCAGACAAGCACAAAGATAAGCAGGAGGAGATGTATAGCCATATTGAGGTTGAGCTCCGAGGGGTGTAGCAGGCACTTCTATCCATCCACGCAGTCTCCACTGTGACTTTATCAGTAGGAACACCAGACATGGGAGATGAGCCAGTTCAACTCCATCGAATCTTCGACTCAGTATAAGCTCACCTTTGACGAGCTCAGGAAGAAACAGTGCAAGCCACCTAGGATTTGACAAAAATATAGAGAAAACTTGTAGAGAAATAAGGTAATGAAGAATGGGAAAAGATTTCCATGCAAGTGAAGTGGGACGAGGAAAAATCATAGTTACATCAGAGCAAGGAGCGGTTGATCACGGAGCAACTAGAAGTAAAAGAACAGGTCAACAGAGCACTTCTCTCTGTGACCGTCATAGAAGTTAGAACTGAAGAATGAGTTCCACAGTAGGTGGCATAGCTTGAAGAAGTGATCCATAAACTTCAGTAGTGCATCGTAGATATGGAACTTCGTACTGTGCTTGAGACCCCTCAAGATATACGAGAGCTAAGGGAATAAACTACCCATAACACAGTTGGAATATTAAAAGCCCTTGCTTTGGAATGCAAGCAGCTGAGCTCCAGGAGAGCTCGGACTTATGAAAAACTCACGGAGAATCTAGAGTTGCAAGCATTGGAGTCACAGCTCCAAGAAGCAAAGCAGCATGCAGATACACTACAAGCAAAGCTGAAGGCCTTGTTACCAGTCGAAAGGATGAAGAGGTTTCACGAGCAATGCATCGCCCAACAACAGATCCACACGATCCAAAGTAAAGTGATGGAAGTCTCTCAATGAATTCAACCAGTGCAAGAGAAGGCTTGTCAACTATTCACTGAAGTTGAAAACCAAGGAGAAGAGCTCGAACAGGTTGTCATCGCTGCAGAACAATGCCTAGAAGGGCCAGTAAATGACATAGTGATCTAGGACTTCATTGAGCAAGAGGTCGTAGCAATGCAGTAGGTCGAAGCAACTCGAGCCAAGATCGAGGCATTTGAGGCAAAATTGCTTAGACCAGAGTGACTCGGGACGAGTCACAGGTGAGTGTTGGGCGCCTGTTGGCCCTTGACCAAGTTTTGGGGTAATCTTGGTCATGTTGACCTATTTTGGGACTTCGACACCCTATTGAAGGAAGAGCGCAAGATGAAGCGGAGATCAAGGGATCTCGGCCCACTTTCGGGCCCCTTTTGGGTTTTTGTGAATATGTAATGGGAAAGGGATTTCGGCCCGTGGGTTTACCCACACTTAGGCTCACTTTTGTAACGTATAAATAGATATCTAGGCATCTATCAGAGAGATATAGAGGTGTATGTAATGTAAGGTAAGTGCTAATAGAATTTGTAAGTGCTCTGTGCATGACTGTAAAAGGCTTGTAGAGCTAAGTGCAAGTCGATGTAGAAGATATGTAAGGCTTTGTGTTGTAGTGCAAGGAAGAAGGATCTAGCGAGCTGCATAGATATTTTGTCCTATGTGAAGAAGGGTTTTGGTGGCTCTGTTCTGTAACCGATTGAAGACGCTAATAAAGAAGAAGAGTTGGTGGATGTAGCCCTAGGGTGGGGGTGAACCACATAAATCTCTGTGTTATGCTTTGTGCTTTGACTCGATGTGTTTATCCTTGCTTTTCCTAAGTTCTTTGATGTATTTAGATAGATCTACTTATGCTTTGTTCTCTTAGATGTGTGTGAATGTTAGATCTGACATGTATGAATATGCTTAGTGCTGATCAACTGGATCAGATCTGTTTTACTGTTGCTAAGTGATGAAATAACTTAGATCTAAGTAAATGTTGCGATGCTCTGTGTTATCTACAAAGTATAATAATGGTTGAATATTGATGAATGATTGATGCTAAGTGCTCTGCAAGAAATATAATCACAGATTTGTGTCCCAGCTAAGGTTGCAGACACCTGAGTCTTTCAACCACCCCTGCCTCTACCTCGGGTGAGACTTCATCTGCTTCGCAGGTGTTTTTGAAAGGGCCGAAAGTTAGGGTTTTGTTGGTGTGTTGTTGTAGTGTTGAACCCTGGGTCTGCCCCTGTGCCAACAATATTCCTTTGGTATTAATCCCTCTAGATTAGCCCCTTCCTAGACTCTTAACCCCCTTTTCCCTTCCTAGTGGATTTTAACCCCCCATACTCTTTTACATGGTTGGTCTATAGAATTGATGTGTTTTCATTAAAATTTGTGTGTGATTACATATCACAATGATGGCTCATTGGACATTTTAGCATCTGGCTCTATGACCTACTAACCACACAGACACTCTGGCCTCAGAATACATATACACAAAGGTACGCTGGCCCAAAATGTCTTGGTTCACCAGCCTACGTGTTCACTTACATTTATAGGTACAAATGGGGTTCGACCTATGGGTATTACATTAGTTCACATTTTCCCTTAGGGTTGAGGACACCCCCTTCCACCTACCACCCCAATTGCAATAACAAAATTAAGACCCCATTCTAGTGCCCTTAGTGAGGTGTCATCTAAACTTTGTCTTGAAATATTCATCACGTTGATTCGATTAATCTTCAAGCTTGGATTTTGATTATTTAAAAGATTATCGAAATTCTTGTTTTGCATGTCCATGGTATCAGCAATGTTTTGTTCATTCTCCAAGTAGAGGTAGACTCCACTCTCATCCAAATATCCTCTCCTACAAAACCGACAAGATTTATGTGAAGTTTAAACTACAAAACAAAGAGACCCTTGATTGCTCTCCTTCTCTATTTGATCGTTGATGGTTGTCCATTTAAATTATTCTTTTGTCATTTTATTAGTCTCTGTCGAAGGAAGACTATAACAATGAGTGTCTTCATTGACTAGCTATTAGTTTGTAGTTGACTAATTTTTTTTACCAATTCTTCATAGTTAAACTTTACAAATTGAATTTTATTATTACTTTTAAATATTTAAATTTGTTTATCTGTGATACCATTGGATCATTTTTTTGGAGTCTTATTGTAGAAACGACGACAGGCTTAATCATTGTACACATGATGACGGGTTTCTTGTTTCAACTTTCAAATAGGTACATAATTAAACAATTAATGAACTTAACATTGATATGACTAGGGATGGAATTTGAAGGTCAAATTGCTTGTTATAAGGCAATTTGGTTGTCAAATACAATCAAGATTTCTGTTAACTTGTCATAAAAGTTAGTTAAAATATCTAATACATTTCATAAAATTGTCAAAACTGTCATTTTTAATAGGTGGATTTGTTTTCAAATTCCAACTATGACCCTTGTCGATCAATAATGCCAAACACAATTTAAAAAACAAAAGTGCCTATCACTCCTAAAGATTGGTCTACGGTGAGAAATTTCAAACCATTACAGTTCATCATAAAGTTTTCAAATTTAAAGAGTTTACATAAAATTACTATGTTATCTTCTCTATAAACTGATGCAAACGCTATCCTTGCAATACCAAAATGCACAACAAAAGCCACAAATAACACTAAATCCAACTTCCATTTCAACAACATGGGGAACACAACAAATGCAAACAAGTCTTCAATGGCAGCATAGTCCCTGTCGGGTTGAATTGGGAATAAATGCATAGGGATGGGGGAAAAAGTAGTGGAGGAAAATGGAAACTGCAGCAGAGACGTGGCAAGAAGCATGAAGCATAGGTGGTATCCATGCGGGAAATGACACATAGACCCTAGAGAAATTATGGCATTGAAACCATTTATTTTTTGAAAGTATATAATCCATCTTTGTTTTATTTTTTACCAGTAGTCTGACTTTCCATGTTCTAAATTTTCGTTCCTACCTTGCATGTTTTATCTCTTCAATGTATTTATGAAATTAATTCATAATGATTTCTGTATACTTCCAACTGGTTAGAGTTAGGTACAATTTTCATAGTCACTTCTTTAAATAGATCATCTGGCTTGTGTGTCTCTATATGTGTGAAGACAAATAAAGTTATATGCGGTGGTAAAGAAACACCTGTATTTTTTTTTTAATCCTACTATGTTCTTAAGTTGTGGTACTCCTCTATAAGTTTTTCTTGTCGCGTGTATAGTTCAAATGTGGGATTTAGGGAATATCCATCGCAATGACTTGAAGCAATACACAACGATATAAAATGTTTTTTTTTTTATTTTTGTTTTTTGAAATAAAGGTTCCTAGAAAATAGGACTAGGAATCACACACATTAAACATTCAAATTAAATAAACACAATCTCTTGACATTGAACATAGTTGAAGATAAAAAAAATTGAGCACATAAATATAAAAGGAGATAAAAATAGTTTTATTTGAAATATATCAAAAAATAATATTGTCTGTTACATATTCCTGGAAATTTAAATGCGTTTGTCATATAGACTAGGATTGGGGCTCCCTCGGACCATAAAACAAATATGTACAAGAAATAGGACTGTAGAAAGAAGAAGTGGGCGAAGGTAGAGAGAAAGATCTGAAAATAAGAAATTGGAAGGTATCAGTCTTTGGTTAGACATTTCTATTTAAAAAGGTGGAATAATTGGATTGATAAACAATTTAGGATGTGATCAGTACAGAATTACACTGATGGTATATATATATCCCCCTTTTCTATTTGCTTGCTGATGCATGTTTATTGTTGTCGTCGATGACTACTGGAATCGCGCCAACTGCCTGTTTCCCTTCGTCGACGAACTTCTCGATTTCCCTTTGGAGCCATTCTTCAATGTAGCCTCTCAAGGGGGCCATGTTGATCTCATCCTAGATTTTTATGTTGAAAATATCCTTTTCTAATTCCCTTAGATCGATAGAAAGATTACGCAGAGCCTAATCAATTTCTTCATTTTGTACCGAATAGTCTACTAGCCAGTTTTCCACGTCATCTTCACCATATTCAAGGATGCTGTAAAAATATCAACTTGTTCATCGAAGGATTTTTTAGTTAAGGGAAAGGAGTTGATGATTAATTTGGGGTCTTGAACCTCGTTGGTACTTCCAACTAATTCTATTTAGGTCATATTTCTAAATAATTCTTCTTTCTTTGATATGGCTTGTTCACATGATTAGACAATGAGATACAGGTTCTTCACTTTCTCTTTCCAGCATGCATTTAATTGAGTGATCCGTTTTGGCGAGGGGATGTAACAACCCTAGTAGAATATATACTCAGGGATTATTAAGTAAAATATTTATTAAGTAATTAATTTTTCCTAACATGTTAATAACTAAACAACAATTGGTCTAATGATATTAATTAGGTATTTATTAATTAATTAAAGGTTATAATTTTGATTAATTAATTAATTAATTAACTACCTATTATATTCAATAACTTGGGTATTAAATTTAAAAGGGATACTAAATTATATTGTTAAATTAATCTTACGTATTCAGGGAGGGATAAGACATTAAATATAGGATAAAATAATAAATAAAGGGGATAACGGGCATTAACTACGAAAGGATAAGATAAGGTAATAAATGGGTAGGTAGGGAAGTAAATGAGGGGGAAGTTGGTGAAGGAGGAAGAGGGAGGGGATTTTCTATGGGAGATGGGGGATTGATTTTTGGGGGCTCTCTTGGATTTGCAGAGGGGAGTTGAGTTTTGGAGTCAGATTGGATCAGTACAGGCACTGATTTGCTGGAGGTTTTAGGCACGGGAGCCAGGATATCCATATGATATCCTGGAGCTAGGTAGTTGTCCTAGTTGGCAGGGAGGATAGTAGGTTTGGGCAGTTTTGGTCAGTGCATCAAGTAGCATGAAGGAAGGCAACAACAAGGCAACAAGCTGAATTAGCATCAGAACCAGGTAATTTAAATTGTGTATTTGTTTTATTTTGCTATAAAGTTTTATTATTGTTGATAAATTTATATGCGAATGTGCTCAATTAAATAAATTTTTGAATTTTACTGCTATGTTGTAGAATTAATGGATGTTTAATTTATTTGGTTACTACATATGGTATCAGAGCTTTTGTTTGAAATATGTTCCTAAGGGCCAAAACTCCAAGCTCTAACTCCAGCTACGCTTAACCTGCAAACAAAACACAGAAATTTTAAAACAAATATAAAAAAATAAATAAATGCAATACGAATTGAAAATGTAAAAACAAATTTACCAAAGTAAAACAAGCAACTAGGGTTGTTACACAGATTGCGAGAGTTTTTCATGATATTAGGTCTTCTCATATATTCAGAGAACACAATCAGGTTGCTGATAAGCTTTCTAAGGAAGGATTGGAGCTTTTGGAGAATCACTTTATAATTTCTGAATTTCTGATAACTCACCATCTGTAGACAGTCCTTAATGATTTCTGAGATCCTTTGTTTGAACAAATATGTAATATGTCAGTTTTGGATATTCTGTGATAGTTATATTTTGATGGTTTTTTTTGGTTGGGGGATGAGCACTTGATAGCTCTACTTTTGTCAATCCTAGTACCCTCTAGAAGAGCCATTTATTGGATAGTGCTTGGACAGTCTAAAAGGCACAACCCATTCCAGACGTGGCAAAAAAAAATAAACATAAAAAAAAAGTTCATAGATAATAGCTGATGAATTCCTCACACAACAAGAAAACCCAACAGATAAATGCCACTGATTGGCAGAAAACAACAACACCAGACCAAACCTACTAGCCAGAAAAAAAAACTAATTAAAATGCCCTAAAGCTTTTTTAGCGGTATTTCCCTTATCCTGATGCAACAAGTTTTCCCGCCCCCAAACTGGCAGATGCAAATTAATGCAAGTTTGCCCGTCCCCAAACTGGCAGAATATCAATTGATGCAGCCACGAGGGATATGTATTACGCCAAATTCGCTCAGGAATTATGCCTGGCCCCAACGAAAACACAAGTGCAACCCTCAAGGGGAACATGTCAGTAGAAAACTTCGACCCTAAATGGGAGAAATAATAGTGCCCTGCGGTCAAGCCCCCTTGACAAAAATGCCCAAAATAATAAAACAAAAAAGACAACGATTTAAAGAAAAAAAATACAGGCACACCAACATACACAACGAATCATGAAAATTAGTATAGCAAAATCCATCCATGCCTAATTAATTGAAACATAACAATTGAATATTCCTGAGCAATGTGATAGAATCTGAATCNAAATTTAGGTGGAACAGTTTTCTAGATGCTGCCTATATAGGCTGTTATGGTAAGATAAAATGTCTGCTCCTTACATGAAATACAATCTTTGTAGTGATATGTAAGCTAACATCATAATCGAGAAGGTATAAACCTAATAGCACGTAAAATTGGAGAAAGCCAAACACTAACCTTCATTTTCGAATTCCTTGAATTCATCATCGTCTTCGAAAAGATCGATTTTGGGCTCTTCAGGGACCTCCTTGGGTGCATTTTCTGGAGCAGTAGTTGCCATCTTCATTGGCTTCATCTCTAAATGAAAATACCAGCTGTGTTGTCGATGGCAGACAGGTCTTCTCATTGCATTGCTGGTCACATTTGCTAACTGTTCCACCGCTACATGAATGTCCCGGACTCCGTCGTTCTCTTCTTCTAGGTACTCCAGGGTGGGCTTACTTTCTCTATTAGAATGCAAATTAGCAGCCAATACACCAATGGATGCATTATCAGACCTTGATGAAGATGGCCCAACACCATCTGATGCAGCTTCCATTGGTTCTTTTCCCTGGGACTGACCTCTGCTGTATAAAATAGTCGAGCCCTCATTACTTTGACTCCAAGTGGATCTCCCTCCATCTGTGTTATGAGATGAAAATCCAGGCGAACTGGTGACCAGACTACAAATTCGCTCAGGGCATGCATGGTAATTTGCATATCTGGTACCCTATTCTACAACTGAATTCTGATTGAATTCATGAGACTCAGATGACTTCAATTGTTCATGCGGAAGCCACTCTCAATGAATGACCAAAAACCCATTACTGGGCGAAGAGTACTGGAAAGACATGATCATGAATTTTCAAATTTTCGAATGGAGAAAATCACATACTTCCGAGATGCCACGATCGATCCTGTCCTCCAAAACCATCAGTTTTCAGTCCATCAATTGACACAAAATGAACAGAATATCCAGTTTGATCTCGCATGCATTCTCACATGCAGCTTTGACAGAGCAAGCCATGGCGGGTGAGATTCTTGGAACTTTTGAACATAGCAAAGGCAAGATCTGTGGTGAAGAAAGAATGATGCGAGGAAGGTCTCGGTGGATGAGAAGGAGGCAACAGAGGAAGGATGCGTAGGGTTCAAAAAGATGGCAGGTCTAGGGTTTTAGGGTTAGGTAGGAAGAGCAAGGTGGGCACGTGGAATCCATGTGTGCCCGCACTTTTTTTTTTTAAATT